>NCKU01001177.1:0-28121 GCA_003675995.1 Dinothrombium tinctorium | reverse complement strand
CATTTGTTTATCGAATTTTCTGCGAAATAAATGCGTTGTAAAACCCGCCGTGTTTACAAATTCGCTGCGAAAAACTAATTTTTGTCAAAATAAAGCAGAGCACCGAGAATTGGAAAACTGTGAACGATGATGAAATCTTTTGACAATTGAGTGGAAGAAAGCATTGAAATAGCAGCGAGTTTCAGACGCCATTCGTGTGGTTAAAGTTCGGTTCACCGAAAATTGCCAATTACAAAAACTAGCAAATCGTGCACACTTTCGAAGTCAGCCGCACGAGACGAGAAGTGTAAAATAAAAAGCGAACTTTCGAATGGACAAGATGGACAAGAAACGGTGCAATAGCGCACGCAAATTGCGTGCCACGCAATGCAACCGTTCGCAACCATCTCTTAACGCGAGGCAAAAGTGTTTACGAGTTGCTGAGCACGAGTAGAGTGTGTACTTCGCTGAAAAGCTGAGATTGTTTAGGAAAAGTGAAAGCAGTAAACATTTCGGCGTTGTTTGTGTGTTCGAAAGCAATTCATTTAAATGCGATGACGCGAAGATGATGTTTGCACGCTCCAGATTCGAAGCGTTCGGAAAAACAAAGTGAACGCTGGGAGAGAGGATTGAAGGTCGCATAGAAAAGAATGAGGTAATTTGTAATGAAGACGGACGCTTCAATAAACGGTGCCTATCGCAGCGAATCACTTTTTCGATGCTTTTCGCGCAAAACATCATTGCGATCGCAGTGTGCAAATCCTCGTATCGAATCGCTTCGAACGCTCGATCCGATCGAAACGCTATCGATATGCACTGTCGTTTCGATACCGCACGCATCCACTCCGCGCTGCCCTCTTTTGCCGCTTCTTTCGCTCATTCTTGTTTCGCGCTTTCTTCAAATCGATCGACGCTTGATTTCACGACCAATTCATTGCGCTTCTCTAAGAAAGTGAAGCCCAGAAAAATCGATGAATTGTTTTTAGGCATTACTTGTGCTTACTACTTACTTACTTGTTAGATTTTTGCGCTTCCCTGTAATTAAATGTATTTCATTCACGAGTCTAACATTCGACTAGAAAACTTAATTCATTTTGTTTAATTTAACATTGCACTCAATATTTCATTTAATATTTGCAACAATGAAGAGAGAGAAACTTCAAGAAACTCAACTCACAATATTTTACCAAACTTGGAAATTACTAAAATCATTGGAAAGTGTGTGCAGAAATGTGTGCAGAAAAATTTTAGCTATCGAAGCGCAGCGAAGCAAGCAAAACATAAACAAAATAAGTGAATATGAACTTTGAAATGATATATTAAAACAATTTTTGACAAATTTTGACCAAAACTCTGAAACACAGCCATTTTCAAACATCACTCTCAATATATATCTCAAGTGGACAATGGTTATTGGTCAATTCGATGGATTGTATCGAAAAGTAAAACCAGTGCATTTCATTTAACTTGCCCATTTTTACTCAATCGTTTACTGCATATACAGTAAACGAGAGAATGTTTTGCGATTATCTTCATTATATTTAACGGATAAGACAGCGAAACATTGTGTCATTGACTGTATTTCAAGTTCCGGCTTATAGATTTTCAATTTTATAGATTCTGATATTTTCGCTTCAGTTTAGTGTTGCTAATTTAATTTAATAAAACTTAGAAAAGGATGCCAAAAAATTTTACTTCGCATATTTGCAAACTTCTCACACGCACATTCAAAGTAAAAAGTGAACAAGCATTTCAAACGAATGTAATTTTTTGGGACAAAAGAAAAAAACTTTTGCAAATAGCGGTTTTCGAGAAGCGATCTATTTTTGTCGTGTTTTTAATTGCATTGTTGAATCGAAAATAAAAACTTGTCACCAATAAAACGTATCGTCAAATGAAGCATTTTGCGGATCGATTCTAATTTCTTTCCTCACTCAGCAATCGTAAGCTTGTGAATTGATCGTTATTTTCAACACTCGTTCGTTTTAAATGAATGATAACGACATTTAAATAGCGGCGTAACTTTATTGAACATCAATCATTCTCAGCTGGAATGAGCGCCTCATTATGATCGGTGCTAAATGCTTGTTTCCATTTTTGACGAGCAAAGTTGGTTCGAAATGAGAATATGGCTTCTCGCCGTCGTCCAATTTGATCCGCGTTTTGCCCATTAAATAGTCTTGCGGCGACAAGCGAACGGTAAGCTCTTTTATTTCATCGATGCATCGGACTGATGCAGCATCAATCGCTGAATTCGCGGAAAAGTGTTGAATTCGCTCGCATTAATAGCGAAAGCGGCGATTACTCAGCATCGAGAAGCGATCGAATCCAGAGCCAAGTGACAAACGATTCGTGCACCGCGTAACGCTGCATTCGTGACTGGCATTAATTTCGCTTCATTCGAACACTTCGTTGTCTTACGCTTGCGAATGAAAGAGAGAAAGAAAGAGTAACGTTTCGCAAAGCAGCGATTTGAAAGAAGCGAAGAGAAGGAAACGAACGGCGAATGCTGCACTCGACCTGCATTCCGCTCTCACGTGACTGAAGTGAGGTCAACGATTCGATTGAATGGATTGAAGAGCGGCGAAGAGACAGACGACAATCGCGCTGCGCTCGAAATGAACACCGCATTCGAGGCCGACGGCACGCTGCGAGACGCGATCGGTGACACTGTGGTTTTGGAGGAACGCATCGAGGAGGTGACGAGCACCACGTATTCGGATCTCGACGACGAAAACACCGCTGAACGCACCGATCAACACTCGCTGCGAGTGCCGTTCCCTGAATTAGGTCTCGATTTGGTGGACGCCGATATTTACTCTCTCGAATTGGAACAGTATCTCGACGACAAAAGCGTGCGGATCAGCGATCTCTTGTCTTGGGAAGAGAATTGGCTGTTTCAGAAGAAAAAGAAAGCTGATCACGAGGTTGTCGCTGAGTTTTGCTACACTGCGCTCGAAGCAGCGAATAGTCCCAATCGGATGTTCATTCCGAATCCTAGTCACTTTCAAGGAGTGAAAGTAGGTTTGAAGGATATTGAAGAGTTGTCTGATCTTTCGGAAAGAAACTCCGTTGGGTCCTTAAACTTTTCTGATGACGAGACTGAACTCGACTCTAGCGATGAGATAGTCGATAATCAGACACACTTTGACCTTAATGAACCAGAAACGACTGAAAAGAATGCATCTACAAAAAACGCCATATGTGTTGAAGTTGTTCCTAAATGTGTTCCAATTCCTCAATTTGTGCCATCGCAGCAGAGATTAGGTGAATCAGTTGAAGACCCATGCTTCATCTTCCCTCCTGGAAATGCTTCTGTTCAAATCGGTATTTTAATTCAATTCTGTTGTCGCGTGAAAGGATCATCTCCACTTGGCGTCTCCTGGTTCAAAGAAGATATTCGATTAACTGATGATGACGAATACCGTCTCATCGATAGCGTTAACGATCACATACTAGAAATAAAATGCACTAAAGCACATCACGCTGGCAGCTATTCTTGCGTCGTATTTAATCATTTGAATCAAAAATGGAGTGATTTCACTTTGGAGATCAAATCGTACAACGCTTGGCAAAGAGAAAAAACTCACAAATATGATGTTGAGGTAAGTCATATCAACTGATGTGGGCACAAAATTTTTTTTAATTGGGTGTGCTCTATCTTAAGCTGGTGAAAGTAAAGAAAGAAATGTTTAAAGATCCGTCGCCCACCGTCATTCAGAGAACCTGGCATCAAAGAAGATTAGAAAAAACGAATGATCAGAAGGTTCTTTCAGCACCATTGTTGAGACTCATTTTAATATTCGTAATTATTAGGATAACTTTGCGAATGAAAGTGAAGAAATAAGGCCACCGCCTTTACCTGATGACATAGTTGGAACTTTTATTCCTCCTACAGCGAATTATGCGGAAAGGGAGCACAAAAAATGGGAAGAATGTGCCATCGAATGGCCAAATAATCCTTACACTAAAGAAAATATTGAAAGAAGAAAAAAGCTTCGCACAGTGTCTTTAGATTCACTTTTAGAAAATTGCTCACTTACTGATGATTGTGAATTAATGTCAAACTTATCGCCATCAAAAGATTTAAGTCGTTATAAACGCGATTATTTTGTGCAAAGCATGGGTAAAGAAGAAGCTTTGAATAGCTTTGAGGAAAAGGTGAGTTTTTACGAAATGTACGCATTTCAGCAATTTTATTTTCAAAAGGTTTATTCGAGTTCGAAATACTTTACTATGAAACAAAGGACGTCACCGCTTCGAATTGACCGTCCGCTAAGTGAAACTTCATCGGATACAAAATATATGCATAGTGAATGTGAAGCTAACTTAAAAGCAGCGGTTTCAGTCAAAGATCTTGTTAGCCGATTTTCCGAGAATAACGATAACAGTAATGCAAACAAACTCCGCCGCAGGTCTACTTTCTCATTTACTAATGCTTCAAAGCAAATGCCAAATGGAGTCGAAGTTAACTTAACTCGCATTAACACTAACCACAAGGTACCTTTTAAACTATGCACTTGGTATACTCGTGGCTCCTCTCATGTTCTCTGTCATTGTACGTCGTCTTCTCAAAATTGTTCTCTTTCTAATTGTGTATCTGATCTTTTGAATGTGGCCAGCGTTCAGAACATTGAAAGCACTGAAACTGAAAATGTTCGTAATGCAAATTCCCGTTGTTTGCTTTTTGTGTGTAACGGGGTTGCGTGTCGCATGCCCCATCTTTTTAACTTCTGCATTTACCATCTTTTAATTCTTAGGTTCACAGTTTGACAGCTCGCAACTTGAACAAATTTCAAAACGAGAATAAGCGGCCGTATCGGAATAACAATGCGAATAGCATTTCACGATCAAAGAGTTTAATGAGCATCGATAAATCGCGCGAGAGTAGTCCGAACAGCTCGGACACTTGTAGTCCGACTAACGAGGGGTAAATAATTGAGCAAATGGAGAGAATTAATTGAATTTTCAAATGAACTTCAAATCTAGTTATAACTCAGACGAGAGCAATTCGAGTGGTTTTCGAAAGGTACCGCACGTGACTACAGTTAAGTTAAAGGCACCGAAAAAAATTTCGCGCTCCATTCTAAAACGAGCGTCTTACTGGGAAAAGCGTTGCGAAAACGGCCTGCTTTCGGACAGTTCGGTTAACGAAGACTTCCCTTCGATGGAAGAACGCTCGCTTCTCAAGTGATTTTCGCGGATGGAAGCCATAAAATATTTTGTTTCATAGTCTTCACTTAATACACATTCCAATAGAGAACTTGAGCAATTTTAAGAGCGAATGATAATCGAGTGTTTTAAGCAGCTGTTAATTTAAATTAAAGATGTGACAAATTTTATTTAGTTTCACTTATCATTTACATGATTTCATTTTTGTGATTGTATTTGTTTTCAATAAATCAGTTAAATTAACGGAAAATAAAGAAATCGAAACGTAATCACATTGAAACTTAAATCGCGAAAGCGTGGAAAGAATAATGGCTTTCGAGAAATGGCGAATTTCGCTGAATGGCACCAAATGTTCTTCTCGCTTAAATGAAATGATTTTTCTCTTTTCGATTTATGTAGCGAAGTAACTAAAATCGATTACGTACGCGTGTTTTTAAACTTCTTTTTCTAATAATCGCTAATAAATTAATGACTACCAAAAGATTCTTAATTGTAATCAATTGCTCACTGGCCAATTAGTTTGTTGAAGTTCTCATAACGGATGTCGTTTTGAAGCCTAAATTTACAATTTGAATTTCACTTTTTCTATTAATATAAGTATAAATCTAAAATAATTCTCATACAGTAGTTTCAGAAGTTTTGTTATGGTTATCAGGGCCATGCTCGTCTTGTGGCGAGTTCAGAGCTGATGGAATAGGTGTGGGCGCATCGATGCGTATTGTTATTCCGCAATCTTCCTCGTCGTCTTCTTCAGCCATTGTGGACAAGCGTTTCTGCTCCTCAGGAGTTAGCGCATCCTTTTTACTTCCTCTTTTCTTTTTGTTACTAAAAGTTTAAAATATGGCATCAGGATAAACTTATATTCAGCTGTTGTTGATGTGAATGAAATGAAAGAATTTGTGTCAGACAAGAAAATGGAATTTGGTGACAATGAGCATAAAAAAGGAAGAAAAATGAGTACACATCTAAAGGAACAGTTCAACATGGAGATGTGTGGAGGAGTAAAGCAGCTACGAGGAAAGAAAAAATTTAACGAGAAGGCGACGAATAATAGATGTATTAGGTCAAAAATGAAATTAAAAGCGCGGCATTCATGCATAAGTAATGTTTAATGACTAACTAAATGATCGCAATGTGCAAGAAAAATTTAATAGTTTTGCTGAGACTCACTTGTTTGATTTTTCTTGTTTCTTGGCTTCTTTCTGCTTTTGCTGATCAATTGTTTTCCAACATCCGCTTTGCGAGAGCTGCTCTGTGATATTAATGTTCATTTGTTCGCTTTCAGAGTTGAATTTATCAACGGGAATCTTCAGAATATTGCCATTCGCTAACGGTATGGCAACATTTCCAGAACTTGCATTTGGAATCAACTTGCTTTGCTGTTGATCTTTACTTTCTTTCTCAACCTTTTCTTCCTCTTTCTTCCTTCGGGTAGATTCCGGCATCACGTCGTCAAGTATCTTGAGTTCTCGTTGTGTGAAGAAACAAAAATCGAGTGATTTACGCACTCCAATCATGACAACCAACTGTTTATGTGAAATATTTAACATTGATATTGCTCGATAACTATCATCAGAGAACTTACCATCAGTGGAAAAGCAATGGAGGTTGGCTTATAAGATTTGATCACCCAAAGGCAAACAAAGCACACCAATTGAATACAGGTAAATACGTGAACTTTGAATGTGCGCACATGTCGTAAAAACATTAGATCTGGTTGATACTTTTGCGGCATGAACAAGATCAATATTCGTTGATAAAACTAAAAATTCGAAGTTAGTCACATTTTATCGCTTTATATTTATACCTGAGAACCTTGAAGTGAAGATGTCCCCATGTAAAGAAATACTCCATAAAGAACGGGCATTGGAATATGTCCTAAAGTAGATGTGAATAGAACCGACAAGCCACATAAAACAAAAATCATTATATGAGTGACACGCTGCTCTCGAACTCCGAGAAATTGTGGTTTTTCACCAGGCGCGGCACACTTTGATTCCATTTTTAAAGAGTTCACATGTGACATTGATAAAACAGTTGCAGCTACAAACCAAGGTAATCCTAATATTGAGCAAATCGCTATAAGTAAGGAGAGTATGAAAAGGTCTAAATGGTAACCACATCCTTTCTGAAATGTTTATTCACTAGTGAGTTTTGATTTGCTTACTGTGATACGGTTTAGTTTACCTTTAACTTATTTTCTTTCCTGTTAATAATGACTGCTGTTATCTGCTGGTCCATAAATATTAGAATGGTTGCGAGAAGAGCCGGAATTGGAGCAGCTATAGCAGTCCACCATGGATTTCTACCGAAAGGCGGTATAAGCCAGTTTCGATCAGATGAAGTTGGCTGAAATAGGTTTTGAATTTCGAAAAAGAACAACAATCTTGCATCAACGAACCTTGAACTCTTCGGGCACCTGCAATTTCGGAGTGTCGAGACCAATATAAATGTCGAGAGAAGTCGATGCTAAAATTGCAATGACAACGGCGAAATCGCTTATAATATGACGGACTTGAGTCGGGAAGAATGATTTCGTCTTAAAGTCTTTCAATATCAGTGTAATGAAGTAAGTACATAAAAAGAGAATGACAGAAAAGAGGAAGACATTCGGGACATAATTTGGTGTTTTGCATCCAGGACCGAAGAGTTCGCCCTTCACAACAAGACATGAATCAAGAGCTGTTTTGTTGCGGTTGTATTCTTGAACAAGCCAAGGTTCACTATTTGGAAACGTTTTGTTTCTACAGTAACATGTGTAATTAAAAGAGCTAGTTGGAGTCACAATTCCAGCTTCCATGAAAATTTCCGAAACCTAAAAAACAAATTTGTGTTGTAGGATCAAGTTATATATTTATGTTTAAAGAAATTACTAATTCTTCGTTTCATGTTTACCTTTTCTACAGCTTTGTATATAAAAATTACTGAAATCAAAGTGGCAAAATTTTCTTCTGTAAATCTGGTGATGTAACAGACAAATGCACTGGCGTCTAAAGCGACTAAGACGAGTAAAATCACAGCTGTCCACAGTCCAATCCAAAGACGCAGAGGTAAGTATTCCCAACCTGTAGTTCTATAATTTAAAAAAAAATATTTAAAACACATCAGATTAAAAAATTCTTACTTGCAAAAATCAAAAAGAATTCCTTCGAAAACGAGGACAGGTCCAGTGCTTCCCAAAATTGTCAAAGGCTGTCCGCTAAACAGACCATAAATTATGCCACAAATAGCTCCGCTCAAAAGACTTTCCATCGTTGCCTTTCAATGAAATCAATAGTAAGCAACTTTTTACAATTACGCTGCCTACAATGTTTTTGCCTGTTGCTTGACCCAACAATCCACCAAAAGTTATAATCGGAGTTAGACAAGCGAAATACAAAAAGAATATCGATGCGACTGATTGCAATGCTAAGGCGTCTTTAAAGTCACTGAGATACCAAGGCGCCTTTCTTTTTATGTCGTTAATCAAACCTCCAAACAATCTAAAGACAAAACTAAATCATGCGATCAAATGCTTCCAATACAAACCTCCCTGTTCTTTTCAAACCATTTTGTTCTCTCTCTTTTTCTTCGTCTTCCTCTTCTAATTCTTCAGTTTTTTGCTCTTGAAGCTCTCCTTTTTTTCGTGCGTCTTGGGAAGGAATTTGTTGAGGAGGTTCAATTCGAATGCTAGGATCCCAAGCACCAGGAGGTAATATCGTAACCGCATCTAAAAACTCATCTACTCCGGCAAGAAGATCTTGTCGACTTTTTGCCTTGTACGCAACATCGTGAAATACCTGAATGAAAATATTGTTATTCTCAAAATTGGCATTGGTTTTCCAAAATTTTGACAAGTTACCTCATCAGACATCAGGGTAGCCATTGCTCGTCCAACTTCATGATAACGACCAGGAATGCTGTGGGGGCCAAGCAATATAAAGAGGAATCTTGTTGGCACAGGAACTTCCGTTAGATCTCCGAGATGACATGCTTGATGGAGACGAACAAAAGCAGATATGGCATGATCAAGAAAGTCGACTTCGCCCACCAAAATGTTGTCCGCTTCTGATCCCGGTGGTATTTTTCTCATAAAGGCTTGATTAGCCTGTAATCGCAAAGAATAATTAAGAGAATTAGAGTCGCGGAAACGAATTCTCACCCGATAATAACTAAATTAGCTACTTCGTTGTTAGACCATCACTAGTCATACCCTGTGCTGAAGATCCGAAGAACTGGCATTGTTATCGCTTAGAGATGCCCCTGAATGATGCTGCTGCTGACTTGGGTGCAAGTGAAGTGAAGTTGCACTAGGACTTTGCGGTAGACCACCACTGCTCTCATGATTGCTTCCAGCTGAAAAAACGAGATTAGATACAATTAAGCTACTTGAAATCCGCTATAATTATTATTTTAGTGTTTTAAATTATATAACAAATATTAAATTTCATTTTTGTTATTACTTTCGTTATTGTTTTATTATATTACACTTTACTTTTTTGCGGATTGAAAAATTCTACAGATGAAATCGCTGAAGAGCATGCTTTCAAATGAAGGATTTAGATTTACCATAAAAAGAGTTTAAGTTTTTTATTTGTTGCGATCTCCAATCGGAAGCTGTCAGGACACCACTCATTTTATCCTCCGTTTGATCTGACATCATGCATATTTCAAATTATTTTCATGTTTAATAACCTATTTGCTTCACGCTTAGAAAAAGATGCTTTTGAGTTTAGTCAATGTTTAAGTTCTTTTTGTATAATCAAAATACTTCTAAATGAAGAATTTTTTAATGAAGCAATAGCCTTATGATTTTTGAATTTTAAGTACAATTGAATAAATTTATTACAAAAGGGTGTATCGCACGTTGTTGATGATTGTTAGATAAACCCTTTATCTATAAATCTGTTCAATTTTTGTCAATACTAGTATCTAACAGATTTTCTATTGAATTAAAAATATGCCACTTGTTTTTCAAGATCAAGATGCTAATTTATCGACACCAATGTTTTATTTGATTTACACCTTATTGTCAAAGAATTAATAAACAAGCAAAAAAAAAGTGCCTGACGCTATATTACTCAGCAGGGCTTGTAATTATCCCAAATCATACCATCTCCTAATTCCAGGTGCTCTATTTACATAAATGTTTGAATGGATAAGAAAAATTTGACAAAATTTCCGATTCCTTGTGAACTTTGCCTTTCGCTGTCTCATTTTCACTTTCTATCAAGTCGAAACTATTGATTTTTCTTCTTTCATCACATTAATTGTAAATTATTTTAACATATTGACATTTGAATGTTGATAGTGATGGTCTGAAGGTTCTCATACCTCAAACTTTTCTTCAACTTTAAAAGGGTAGAGAGGCAATTATTTTTTTCAGGGTAATCGTAGTTTTGATAGATTTTGTCTTATTAAATGTTTTATTTTGATCTTTAAAACATATTTCGATTTTCATCAAAAGACGATGTGAGCAAGTTGATACATTTTGACCTGTAATTCGTGAATGCCACTTTCTAAAATGTTGTTCCTATTGACAGTTTGCTACATATCCATTGATTTCCTTGCTCTTTTGGATCATAGGCATACGCTTCATTAGTGCTAAAGAAGCCTAGAAGTGTCCTCCTTTACTTTAGATTTTTACATTGACTTTTAAGTTGCACTACCAGGGACAGAAAAAAGTTGCCTACAGCTAAAAGAATACTTCACCACAGTTCACAAAATGTCACACTGGATATGCTTAAATTTGATTTATTTACATAAAAACTTGGTTTCAAAGCAGAGTTTGATTTAATTCATTGTTACTTCCACAATGGTGAGATAAGATCATTGGGATAAAGATGAAAAGTTGACCCTGAAGTTGATATTTCGCATAGTGTCGATTTTTCAATTGTGATAGTTAGAAAATGGTTAAAAAGGTAGCAAACAGAGCAAACAATCAATTGTAAAAATGTAAGTAGTCGAAAATAGGGTGCTCAAATCTACAAAACGTTCATATAAAAATTTTTTAGAGATCACATTATCATGTTCTTATCAAACTTATTGTACATTCGTGTCCAGAAAAATCTTTCACTTACTGTAATACATGCTTTCCTGCAAATCAATAAATTGAAAGATTTTTCTGGACACGAGTGTACTTTTGATTTAAAACATTATTTTCAAAATGAATTATAATGTAAGTTTTATGTGACGTTTTCAGGTATGCACTATTTGCGCTGTAAGAAACTTTTTTCTGTCACCGGTAGTACAAACAAGTTTGAAAATTTTGCAAGTTTTTATCTTTGAGAATTTTGCTTAAAATTCATTTGTTCGAGAGAAATCAACCATGTTGTATGATAAGTCGATGTCGATGTTTAAAACTTATTAATAGACGTCGGACTTTTATACAATAAAAAAAATTAAAAATATGCATGCATTTATGAACGAAAAAATGTCAAATTATGCAGTAAAATATGCACACAAAAAAATTCTTATAATAACATTGGCATTTCTGAATTTCTACAATAAATGTGTTTCAGTGACAAGGCAAAATAATTTTGAGCTTTTTTTAGAAAAATATCTTTCAACATCATAGCTTGTGATTATAACTTATTTATTTTAGAGATTGCTATTTCAAAATTACAATAAATATTCTTAATTATAATGTGAACCCACCTTTCTTTTTTTTTATTAATTTCATTGCTTTTTACATTAAAATTTTAACAACTTGGATTAGATATTGATAGACTTTAAGATATGTTTATGTTAATATGCTGATATCAATGTGACTCAAATTAATAATTGAGTAATTAATTCAAACCATCTAATTAGATAAGTTTTACAAAAGTTTGCATATCCCTACGCTTGATTTTTATAATATAGAGCTTATTGAAGAAATGATATCATTATATGAATAAATTTGATACGAATAAAATTTTTTAAAAGTTGTTTACAAAATCATGAAAAATAAATTTCAATGAATGAAGTCTTCTTATGGTTAAAAAACTAATTTTACCTCTCTGTTAAGACGCATTTACGCAAATCACTTGCTGAGAGTATACTTAAAATAAACTTAAATTGCTTTATATTTTTAACTCACACCTCAACGTCACATAGATTTAAGCATGCGAAAGAAACGCTCTTTTTTAACTAATCAACTGTGAGATTAATGCAACTTGTTTATGATATGAATAAAAGCATCTTTTTCCTACGAATTTTTCGTTTAAAAATTGCTGCGTCGAACGTAAAAACACAACAAATTAGCACATACCCGAAAACATGCTTTTACTAGAATTACGACCAATGTCAGCCAACGAACGAATCAATGGTAAACCGTGTTGTTTACTTTTTTGATGATCATGTTTCTTTTCGTGCTGATGTCGATGTCGACGAAGAAGCGCCTCTTTTACTTTCTCTTTCAATTCTGGTGCTAATTTTTGATGATTGACCATATTTTCTAGTACCAAATCTGCAAATGCAACAATATGAAAATACCATTTCGAATCTTTAAAATTGTTCCATATTTACCTGCAATTTGATCCAAACTGGACCCATCTAAATCAAGCATAACAGTACCATTATTAATACAACTTCTCAGCTCGAACAACGAATGAAGTGAAATAGTTGCAACATGAGGCTTCGACCACCGATCACCTCCTTCTTCAACATCTTCTTCAAATTTAATCCATCTAAAAGTTGATTGCAGTTTAGTTTAGAGCCTTCTTCAAGAGCTCACACTTTTAATTACTAAAACCTTCAATACGTTTACTTACCTGGCAGTTTCACGCCATTCTTGTTCATTGCCATCACCACACAATTCTTCAAGTTCACTGAACAAAGGGTGAGATTCATGAGTGCCATCAACATCGTCCTCTCCTAGAATAAAATGCACCCTTTCTGCCGGAGGCGTCACTGTCGAAATACCAGAGTTGAAAAAGTGCAAATAATGACATATCTAATACCCGGACGAGTGTCTTGCTGCTCTGCACTCAAAGTTCCGTCGTCACGACGCTTTTGACCGTTTTTATGATGATGTCTATGCCGTCTGTGATGTTGCCGACGTTTATAACCGCCAGGAACGTGAAAACCGACGTAAACAGCATGTGCCCTGTGCCCTTTTATTGAGTAGATTGTTGAACTACTGATGAATTAATCAATGCCTAGTTACCTTCAAAATCTTTGTCCGTATAACTCGAGTGAGAGGTGAAAGCGCCAGGATCCTTTGCCGCTTCATCCATTGCGTTCCTTTTATCGTCTTCCATCCACGGTCTGGAAAATAGGAGAAAATACAAATATTAATTATAATAAGAAATTACGGAACTTTTATGCGACGCTTTTTCATTCGAACAAAGTTTAAAACAAAAACAATTGGAAACAATCCAAGCACAAAACTCAATTTTTAGCTCACTAAACACACTTCGCGTCTTTTGAACAGAGAGAAAGAGATTTGATTTTAGATTTTTGAGACTAGACTCGAAAGCTAGCTTCACTCTCGTGTATACCAATGCTGCTGCAGCTGCGGGCAAAGAATTCGCTAATTTCAACAGTCCAAAAAAGAGAAAGAGAAGTGAGAGAAACGAATACTTACAACATTTTCAAGTGTTTGAGAATTGCGAAAATCTAAATGAATTAGCGTTCGGAAAAGCAAGCGACGAAAAATCGCGAAAATTGAGAAATGAGTGCGAATAGATAAGAAAGAAACGAATGTATTGAGTTTAAAATTTTGAGTATTTCAAAGTTTTTGCAAAGTGTGACTTTTATATTGTGAACATTAATGAAAAGAGCAAAATAACTGCGAACCAATTGGGTGTCGATCGGTCGCTGAGCGTTTGACAAACACACAAACCGTCGTTTCGCGAACCTTTAAACGCGTGACGAGCGATGCGAGAGTTTCCGAGACGCGTTTCGTTCGCAATCGACGCTTTAAAAGCCATTCTTTCGATTTTCTCTCCTTTTCGCTCTTTCCTCGCTTTCGATTCGAACCCTCCTTTTTCGGGACTTTTACCGAATGACGCTTTTGCAGCGCGAAGCCCACACTTTTTCGCCGCGGTTCGCTTTTCGATTTTTGTCCGACTTTCGCTTCGTTTTCGCCTTCCCGCGCTTTTCGCATCATTCACACCGAATGCGAACACAAACAGCGTGTTTACATTTGGAACAAAAACTCAACTTTTTTCAAAGAAACTTCAAGTGAAAAGTTGTGAGATTTTCACAAAAATCTCACTCATTAAAATTATAAATCGCTTTTGTTTGCAATTTAAATTTGGGTCATTCAAAGTAAATCGTATCTTTGACAGCTTCTTACGAAGTCTAATTGAGCGACGGAGAAAAGGGTTTTTCCGATAGCCGGCAACCACAAATAAAATTCAGGCTTTTCTTGTCAATGAAACTGTTCAAAGTGAAAACTTGAAATCAGCGCTTTAATTGCTTCGATAATCTCGCTGTAAACGACGTTTTTCTATTAAAAGCTTTTACATTTCATAAATTAAACAGTCAATTTTGAAAACTGGTTAGAATGTTGATTTGGTTATCGCTAAAAATTGCTTGTAAAATTAATGAATACATTGAGTTTGAAGCGAGCAAAAATAAACGTATCGCATCCTATGACAGTTTACATTGAAAAAGAATTTTTGATGAGAAACGTCTTGATGAAATAAGTGAAAATAGATTTAGAAGCGACGGAATCGTCTCGCGATTTGAAAATTCAATCATTTTCTCTCGCTCATCTGCTAAGCTTTTGATTTCTAATGTCTGTTTCACGATAGCGAAAAGCGAAGCTTAAATGCGTTGAAAAAAAGAAACAATTTATTGATCTCTGCAATTTACGAGCTCTCTTCTCTTCTTATAATCGATAAACGTCTCGGAAATTTTTTTTTATTGATCTCATCAAATTTTACTTTAAGACGTATCAAAATTTATTGCCATCGCACGAAACTTTAGCTACCGTCGTAATTATCGGAAATACCGATTCAGAGTTTTTTATTTAAAAAAAAAAAAATTCTTTGCAATTTTCAAATTTTTCTGATTTGCGCTCAAGGTATAAGAAATGTTTTTGAGATGCGTTGAAATTTTTTAAAATGATAAATTAATAATAATAATAACTATTCACGTTAAAAATTCACGTTTGGGCGAAAAAAAAACGAGAAAATGTTGAACAAAAAACGCAAGTTCATGATTATTTGGTTTTTTCTCTAGAAAAATTTTTGACAAGGAAAAAAATTATTGTATAAGTCAAATAGTTGTTGAAATAAACTCGAGTGTTTTGAAAAACAACGATTTACATCGAGCGGTGGTGGTTGTTAGCAGAAATATGTTTTTAAGCTTTCTTGCGCAAACAGCAAAATCTTTTTTCGTGCGATACGCGCTTCTTGGCTCGTTTGATTTCCTAATTATCGATCGCAAAACATGACTGATTAATTCGCTTCTCAAAATACGCTCTATCGGTTTAATCAAAACAAAATTTATTGCGCAAATGTAAATACACTCTGTTCGCTAAAAAAGAATTGATTCACTATACTTTTACACTATTTTCTTTTATTTTTTCAAACGAACAGAGTGTACAGCGTAATTAATTACAAATTGTTTCGCTGAAGTGTGCCTATTATTATTTTCTGTCCAAACATGTTATTTAATTTCATAAAAAAAAGTTCTCGATGTTCTTAACAACTGTGTAGACTGCGAAATTGTTTTGTCATCAATCTAAAACCATCGCTGTGGACAGCAAAAATTTTCACTTCGCAGTGAAGTGTGCTTTACTGATGTAAAACTTTTTTTTTGTTGTTCACATTAGTACACTATTTGGTTTCGTTTTGCGGATAACTGAATCTAATTACGTCATGTGTTTCTCGAAGAAAGTGAAAAACTTGTGGTAGTGAAAAAAGCGCATAACTTCGCTGATGAGCTCATTTATTCGCGTTGATTGCGTAGAGAAAGATATTGATACGAGTAATGCTTATGATCGCAAATATTTAACGTGTTTTTATTCCAAGATTGAAAGCTAGAACAAAGTGCATATCGGAATGCATTTGATTCACGCTGAAAATATTGTAATTACGCAATCTGCAAATAACTGCGATCAATTCGGAATTCAAACTGAGTGGTTTGCGTCCGCATTTCTTACGGCCTCCTCGCTCGCGCGCACAACGCTTGTGCCTTTGGCGTCACTTTCTTTCGTGCACGTTTCAAACTCAATTTCAACCGGCATTTCGCCTTTTAGAAAAGTGAACATCGAAACGTAGGTGATTGCGAAACCCTTTCGCGAGTACGCACACACAGAGGGAGAGAGGGAGAGAGCGATAAATCAAGGGCCAGGCGTGCAGCTTTGATATGAATGAAAAGAGATGCGACAAGATGCACAAAACAAATGATAAAAGTTGATTCACCTTCAAAATTATAGGCATCTCGAAATGCAAAAAAATTCATCGAGAATTGAAGCGCGATAAAAATGTTGAAAGGCAAATTTCTGAGGTACTTTTTTTTCTCGGAAAGCGAACAAATCGAGAAAGAATCGTGTAGAAACTCACGTGAAAAGATGCAAAGTTGTTGGTGAGAAATCGGTTAAACGTTATTTCATAATCAAACACCGATATAAGAGAGTTATTTACAATATTATCTTTCGTTTACTCATTTCAAACAAACAGTCGAACGAAATTGGAAAAGCGCTTTGCCATTTACGCTCGCTTTGTGTCGTCTCTCGAAATAGAGACGCGTTCATTGAATTTGCTATCACAAGAGATGACTTTGCTTTAAACGTTGAAATTAAAAGTAATTAAGTTTGAAGCGTATCGTTATTTAGTAATATTCACAATTGATTTTTAAAACATGAAAGTGAATATAAACAAAATATGATTCGATTTGTAATTCAAGTAAAATTATTCGCTATGCTTTAAACGGAGAAAATTTTTCACAATGTAATGATCACGCGACGCAATTAGTTCGCTTATTCTTACTACGAAACTTTTTTTTTCCTGTCTTTTGATAGCTAAACTAATTGCATTTACCTAATAGTGATAGTAATAATAATTGATGGATTAAAGCAATAAGTTCACAATTTTACCGCCAAGCAATCTAAATTGAAATGAGTTTATTTTTTCATTTGAAAAGCTAACATAGTGCAGAAATGTTTTATTGTGCGTTAAGTTTGCGTTTAGAGAAAACAAATTCGATATCAAAGAATGCCACTTTAAAGTATTGAATCGTTGTTGTTTTATTATTCAAAAACTGTCGTTGAAAAAAAAATGTAAACGCAATGTTTGATTGAATCGATCGCTTTCGCACAAAGTGCGGGGCAAATTAATTTGCTTATAAAAAAAACACGCCAATTTCATGTTACGTCTGTAAAAGTGAAATCAAACTACGGTTACTATGAAGCAAATAAAATACAAAAGAGTAAATTAACGTTTCGTTACGCAATTGGAAATTAAATCGCATCGAATATTCAACGGCTAAAAGTGTAAATTTTGTACCGATTAGACAAAAATTGGTTGTCATCTCGCTGCGGTTATTCACGTTTCAGAATAATAAGAAAAACACTCATTCATTGCTACGTCGCACGTTCATTTATATTTGATAGCAATTAGTTTTTTAAATAGTTTTTGGTGAATATAAAGCAAACTGCTGTTTTAAATTTGACTCGAATATGCATACACAAGCTGTGGCTGCCTTTGCGCGAAGTTAAAAAATAATTGGCTTTAAATTTTTAATTTAATTTCATATAATTCGCGAGTGCTCAAAGAATTCGCCATTTGTATTCCGCTTTACAGGCTTCATTAGCATTCGCCTCATTTGATTATTCGAAACAAAATTTGAATTAACATTAAGCGATCATTAACAAGAGCGAATGCGACTTGAATTTAACGTGAATAATAAATTTAAAGCAGAATAAGAAATGTAACCATTTTCTTCTTCACAGAACTCACAATTTCTAGATACACAAGCAAAAAAAAAAGTTTTTCATTGAAAAGTGACGCTTAAAATGTTTACGCGTTCATCAATTTCTCTCTCTTTCTCGTTATTTCTCGAATTTCAATGTTACTAAGTTTCGAATTCGTTTTAATTTCAATATGACAATTGCATGCGTTTCGCGTCATCTGATCTTCAAATTAATTTTTTTTTGGTTAGCATTATTGACGATTCACTTAACCGTAACGCACGCCAACACTTGAATAATATTTTCTTCCTCTGGTTTCATAATTATAACATTAAAAAAAGAGAGAAAGAATATGGATAATCGGTCAATGGGACAAGAACAAAGACACTGTTAGTAAGCGTTATTCAAATGAAAATTATAAATTCACTTACGAAGCGAATTACAGTGTGCGAGTGCAAGTGTTTAACTCTAACTTTGTTTTTTCTCTCTTTACACACTAATCATACATTGGCTGAAATGAAGAAAGTTTTTTCTTTTTCGAAACTGCTTAAAAACGTGGTTCTAAATCGGCGAAAACCTAAAAAAAACATTGCGCAATGTTTTTTGAATTTTGGAAGGAACAAGTTCGCAATAAAATAAAATAATAAATTGTAATTTGAGTTTTTTTCTTCAAATTTTGCGTAAATTCTCATAAATCATTTAATAATAAATTTTTATACACGAGAAATGATTTTTTTTTCTTTATCGACATGCATTCAAAATAAAGAATTTGACTGTCGAAACGAGTTCGAGGCAAGTTGTTTAAAAAATTGCGAATAAATGTCGGCTGAGAGAATAAATAAAAAAACTATAACGACTTTATTGGATAACATTCGAGTTAATGAATGGCTTTAATGCTTTGAACAAACGTGATCACTTCAAAGGACGCAATCACACTATTTAGCATTTCATTCTGTGTTCATCGATGCAATTGCAAACGCTGTTTGCAAAAAAGCACTTTAAAGCAATTTAAACGCAAATTTAATTTGAAGCGAAAACAATACGTGCGATTCAATGAGCTGCTTTATGTTTAATCGTTTCACTTTTGCTTGTTTCGATGGCAAATTAAAGAATTAAAATGCTTAAATTTGGTTTTTTGCAAGGGCAAACAGCGAGAATCTGGAAGCCATGACAAACGTAACGAGAAAGCAGCGAACACAGAACGAACAACACAAACGAGTAAAACATTAAAATACCTTAATTCGCAGTAGCGAAAACTGTTTTCCTTAACTGTCGACATGTCGGTATTGTGAATAAGAGCGATGATATACGATTATTTTCTGGTCGAGAGCGGAAAAGTTTTATTTGCTTCACGCGAAAAAGTTTGTTTCGCGCTCACAAAGTACATGAAAATAAGAAGCAGCAGCAGCAGCGACGTTCGCTCGCCAAACTTGAAATGGTCGCGTTTGCAAAAGATCTTTTGAGAACACGTTGCATTAGACGAGTGGCAAATGAATTTTTGACTTTTCAAAAACGTCACGGGCGTAACTCATTGGTTACCATTTTTTGAACAGCGAATAGCAATACCAGTTTTTGAACGCGAGAAAAAACACCTAAATTCGCTTTACGAGCGTGAGCGACGAGCTTCATAATTATTAGCTGAGCGCACAGTTTCAGTTTTGCATCCTTTCGCGAGCGAAAATTGCTAATTCTCGAGTGTTCGGCTGCTATCGCGTATCCTCTTGCATTGACGCTCACTCGTGCGCTTCAATTTTGATATTCAACATGCGAAAAGTGAACATTTAAATTCGCACACCTCGAGTTCTGCAAATTTTTCAATATGAAATGTGTGTGCTTTTCAAAAATGTGCTTCATTTACGCCGTGGTTGCTCTCACTTTTTTTCGTTTCGTGTTCGTTTCGAAACGAACGTTACTTTTCACATTTGGCGAACGCGTCATAAAATTTGTAAATATTTTACTCGTTCACGCTTCATTTTCATTTTCAACCGATACATTCGAAATACTCGTTTCAATCGGCTTCGCTCAAACTGTTTCAATTCACTTTCAATTGTGCTGTCCACAAGTTGCTCATCTTATCAGATATATTTAATAATTCGAAGTAAACCTGTTTCGAACGGATAGAAAAAGAGAAATAAAAATTTTCGCCAGCAGTGTATGTCGCGTACAAAACGCACCGCAATATGCGTTTTACTTATATTGCTTATTCGCAATTCACCATTTCGACAGGAAATTGCGTTCGTAGTCAGCTCATAAACGCAGAGAAACGCACACCACTATTTACGAAAGGATTGTTGAAATTTAATTTTTCAGACGACAGAATATTAACATTCACGTTAATTACAGTCGCGTCATCAACGATTATTCTAAATATATAATTTCGAGTGCATCGCGATGCAAAGCAAAGAATTACTCACTTTTTCAATTGCTGGCTTGTGATGCGGTGAAAAAATAGTAATTGAGAAAAACTGCGGTATTTATTGTCATGGCAGGTTTACAATGCCAGATGCATTCGATTCGTTGCTTCTTTTCACTTAAAAAGTATTAAAAAATGCAAGAAATACGATGAAAACTTTATTCGCGTTGATAGAACACTGCAATCAGAGTGGTAACCGAGTGATGACGAGAGGCGATATTGATAGCTGCTTCTAAACACTCTTGCTCACTTTATTCATAACTGCATTTGCAAAATAGAGAGCGTAGAGCGTCGTTAAACATTTATTGTCTCAATCTGTTCAATATTTGGTTCAAAACATTTATTTACACAATATCTCAATATCTATTCACTCGCACCGAGCTGCACTGAAACTGAAATTCATTCCGAACGCTGTAAGCTCTCTGATGTTGTCACCGACAAACACTTTGTTTTTGTAGCATTTGCATCAAATGGCAATCGCAGTGACGAAAGCGACGACGACGAAAAGATGTGGATTAGAATCGCGCGCAACATCTCCATCACTCCTTCGCGTCTTTCTTTCCTCAACACAAAATGCTAAAGCTTTATTTAGACTTTTGTATATTATATAAAATTTCTGCGATAAAAAATAGAAACACTTACACGGAAGCGTTGCGAAATGCATTCACACTTATTTTGATAAGATTTAGTCCATAACATAGTTTCAAAGGCGCAATTAACAAATTAGAGGATCCAGCCACCTGATGAGCAAATTTTTATTTACATGCGAACTTTAATTTCAAATGCATTGCCAAAAAAATTGTTTTTGATGTTTATGACGAGCGCTTCAACAAACTTTCATTGGTTTGTTTGAAATGAAATTTCTTTTCAAGTGCTATCTAAACCACGTTGATTCGAAAAAGGTTGCGATGTGAGAAAGTCAGGTTCAAAAACTTTCCATGCGTCAGGCAAATGACAAAACGAAGAGATCTGAATCTCGCATACATTTGTATTTAAGAAGTTCCTTTGCTTAAAAACAAACTTGAAGAAAGTCGACTGGGGCAGTCACAGAAAATTAGCTACAAATGTTTGCAAATATATTTAAATATGAAGTTTTTCACGTGAATAAAATTACACCTGCGGTGATTGTGCGGTTGGTGACTTTAATTCGCTAATTGCACATTAGAAACTATGTTATGAACTAAATCTCATCAGAAGAGGTGAGAAACCTTTCGAGAAGCCTTCTCGTTAGCTCAAAGTCTCTATTTGCAAGATTCACAAAAGAAAAAATTTTAAATACTCACTGATTATAATTTGTCCACTTAGCTTGAGATATCTAAACTCTTACAAGTTGTTAGACTTTTTCGCTATTTGCAAGAACATTAAGTAAAATTCTAAAAACTTTTCATTTAGCAAAAGGTTAATCTAGCTGCATCTTATCATGAGAACGTGATATTATTATTTTTCAATATTAGATAATCATGATGTCACGTACAGTTTAATTTTCTATTTTTATTTCAAACAAAATAAGGCAGACAACAATTGAATTTCACTGAGAAAGGTTGCATAAAACATAAATTGATTTAAATTGTTAGGTTAAACCCTTTCTTTATGAATCTACTCAATCTTTATGAACATGTTTGTCATTTTAAACTATTGATGAATTGCTGTGATTGTTTTGATTAACTAAAATTTAGCTTAAAAGTTGATTCACAATTAAAAGCAAACAACCAGAGAAAGAAAATCAAAGAAAAATTTTTTTCGCTTCTTCTTTATTTAGAATCTGATTTAAAATATTCAAATTTAAAAAACACGACTTTCAAACTTTGATTGCTCACCTTTTTTTTAATAATTATTTTTCAAAACACGATTCTTGTCTTAGTGAGCAAATGTTTTCTTACTCAATACATTATTTCCTCCAAATGGCTTTTTTATACAATCAGTTTGAATTAAGCTCTTTGAAAAGCGGGTAATTAAATTTTTTTTCGTCTAACTGTCTTCGAACAAAAACTTGGCTCGCCAGTTTTTCGATTCATTAAAAATCTCAACAATCATTCGAAGTTTGAAGAAATAAACATTTTTAATTCTTTCATCTCACTTTTTGAGTTTTTGTTTTCAATGTTTTCAATTTTCAATTGCAAATTTTTCAATGTCGAGAATACTTTTTATCCATATCATACGTATATTTAGTCTGAAAGGAGTAGCTAAGTTTGTGTTTATATTTAGTTTCGTGCATACTACTGCTTTTGTTTGAATATTTTTTTTGAAAAAAAAACTTATCGTTGTTTAATTAACATATTTCTAATTAGAGAATGACTCTTTCCACTAGCAAGCTATCGAAGCAGTCGATCGATAAATTTAGTATTTGTAATGTAATTATCTTATTCTATGCTGTTAAACAAAATGATAAAAAAGCGGGCGTGTTGTACACGTTTACGCAGAATTTCAATGTTCCATTACAAAGTAGCGGTTCTGAACTTTTGCCTTTTCATTTTTTGATGTCCAAAGTGCTTTCGCAAAGAAAAAAAAATCTTTTCTCACAATCTCGTATTTGTATTTCGCAGTCAAAGCATTCGTCTTTATTAACTCATCATAAACATTTTGAGAGGCTTAATGAAACTCGAGACGTGCATTTCAACAACCGAAAAAAATATTGATTTTCCGTATCACAAGCATTCAGAAGAGATTGTAATGAATTCGAGAAATTCTGCACATTTTCATCGATTTTGAGTTGCTTTGTATTTGAATTAAAGCTCCAATTTGGATTAAAGCGTAGTATTGTGAATGTGCAAGAGAAGAGCAAAAGGTCGATTTTTTGTTTGCAATATGTTCATTTATGGTCTAGAAAACATATTTTAAACTTATTTTAATTTAATTTTTAAATAATGCTTCTATCCATTCAAAAAAACATTTTAAGCTTCTCAAAATTTCTTATTCTTAAACTTTCGAAATCCAAAAAGATTCAATTGCTTTTCAACTAACAATATTTAGACAAAAAAACTTGTAGAGAATATGTTAAAAAAACATACATAGTCAATAAAGGATGGATTAAATTTGCCTGCAAAAGCGAGCATATGATATTGAAAATTTTAATCTAGCAAATAACACAGCGTTTTAAGTCAAAATTTGACAAAGCTTAACTCAAATAGAAACAAAAATATTTTTAGACGATTTAAATAGGATTTTAGTACAATAATAGCCGATGTAGAAGTAAAGAATGATCCTTCTTATCATTATATCACTTTTATGATGCTTAAGAATCAAAAAATTTCTCTAGCCAAAAATCTAAAATTTATTAATTAAACAGTTAACACATTAGCTAACTTTGCGAAAAACAGTTCATTTGAGAATTTTACAAATGATTCGATAGGCGTGAAATAAACACTTCAATTGGCCAAGTGCTCAGTAAAGTTTCTTATCTTATGTTTAGTATGTTTAATATTAAAAAAAAAGCCAATTTCTAATTGAGAGCAACTTTTTTACCAGCAATGTAAGTAACAAAAAAGTGGGTTTTGTCAAACCAGTAAGTGGGTGACAAAAAATTTGCGAAAAAGTTTAAATATCGATCTTATTATGATTAAGTTATAATTTTCAATTGAAAGTTTTTGTTTTTAAGGGACATATTAGAAATTTTTTTGGGTGTCTTATGAACTTCAAAGAAAGAAGACAAATTGAATTAGAATTTAAAAAAGTTCAAAAATGCTAAAAATCTAGCAAAATTATACTATTTTTCAAAAATTTTTGTTGCTGAATTTAGATTAGGGCTTTTCAGTGATCTAGTATTAAAAAATATTCAATAAAGTTTGGATTAGGAAATAAAAAATATTTTTTCTTCTTTGACTATCTCTTTTTTATGTGTCAAAAATATTCTTTTTATTAAAAAATCCATGTCGCAATTGAAATGGATTTCTTCAACACTCCAAGGAAGAAAATCACCTGAAAATATTTATATTTCCTTATCTACTATAAAATTAATTTTTTTCCTATGATTACATAAAATGTTAATAATAATTTAAAAAATTTTCATAGCTACAACACTTTTTGCGATTTTCGCTAAAAAGATGATATTATGCAGAATTTGAAATAGAATTAAATTCAAATCAATTTTGAAATAATTTCCGTTTATATTAGTATTAATTACAAAAATCAGCACCCTAAAAATTTTTAAGAACCATGAGATATAAAATTTTAAATTTTTCGCATATTTTTTGTCACTCTTAAGCTTGCGATCTTAAATAAAACAAAAAAGAATTGTCGAAATTGAACAAAGGAAAAGAAAGTTATTGCAAAAAGTTCTAAAATTTCATTTAACTCTAGAATTTCCTAAATACACTATAGAAAGACAGTGTTTTGCAGATTCAATATTAGAAAATTTTTCGACATATTAATAAAAAATTTGGCCAATCTAGAGTAAATGAGTGCATGCCTTGTGAAACCTACTATAAGAAGAGGTAAATAAACAATAATTGCTTTATGCCTAAATGAATAAGCAATTATTGGTTTATGCTTTATATTTTTCATACATGATCAATTCTTTTTATATGATCTCATTTTGGCAAAAAGTCAACTTTGTCCCTCTGGCTAAAAAACACATAAACTGAATCAAAACTATTTAATGACTTTTTAAATCAAAATTCAAAAAATCAAGAAATTTAAATCAATCTTATTTTTGCCGGTAAGTAGCCATTTTGACCGAAATTCAGACGGAAAATGCACCTTTCTGCAGGAAAAACCAATCTCTATTGATGGGTGTTGGTAGCTTTCATACATTTCAATTTAAAATTTTCAAAAATATTTTGATCGTTTTGAAATGCTCTTTAATTTATTTTTTACAAATTGGTCGCATCTTAGCATTTATCCAGCTGTAGAAAAATCAATTGGTTATCTTTCTAATCTTTCAGGATAAGATAACCAATTAAATTTTCCGTAGCAATAGTTTAACTCTTAATCGATTCGCAACTGTTTGCCGTTAGTTAATGTGCACAGTCTTCAACGGAAGGCGATCAATAAAAGTCATTGATTAACCTGTAATAACACTTCTTCATTTGAGCTCACAAAATCTGCAAAATTTGAATAAACCTGCGATTTAGCTGGCACCACATGAATTAAGCTTGTTTATTTCAAAAGAACAAATTCCCAAAGCTACGCTTATTTGTTGTTTTCGAGTTAAGTGCTCTCTGTTTACTGAATTTTAATTTTTTGTACTCCTTTTTTGAAAAGCCATCGTAGTCTTCAAAATAAACAGATGAAGACGTTTGCCTTCGGTACAAAAACAAAATTTTCATCATAGAATCAACGATAAAGGTGAGATGTTTATAAAATTTCTCGGATATTAAATGCATAAAAGGATTAAATATTGCATTTTGAAATTATTGTAATTGTAATTTATTTAATTGAATAAGACATGAGTGCTTAAATTATAAAAAAAAAATTTGAAAAATAAATCTACAAGATTAATCACGAATATTACACATAACAACCTTAAACTGCTTCTGCCTTTTCACTGTTCTTGCATTGATGTACATTCTTGTTCCGCGTTGTGTCCTATATTCGCTATCATAATTTTTTAACAATAAATTCTTACATTTCGACATTGCTTGATCATCTAAGGATCGTAAAGATTCTCCATTTAAGCGAGAAGATCTTTTAATAATATTTTGTTTTGTCAAATATACTAATACTAAGTACTAATTAGTATGTTGTACTACATTAGTACTAATACTAATACTAATAGTATTTATATATATTGACAAAATATGTACATTAATATATTGTTTATATTAATTATGTTTTGTCAAAACAAATAAGCAGTTCAGAAAAAATTGGCATACCGACACAAAAAAGTATACACAACAGTGATGCATCATTTGCGAAGTTGTATACTTTTTTTGTGTCGAGAGTAGTACGGTTTAAAAGTAAGCAGATGAAAATTTTCCTTGAAATCAAACCTTGTTTTGAAGCTGAGAAAATAAATGCAGATGAATAAATGCTACACCCAGCGTCAGAAAATCGTAGCATTGTTTAGTTTGTATGCAAACAATGTCAATATAAAGAATATCATTACATTAATTACGCATTTTGTATTTTATTTAATTTCATTAGATGAAGATTTTTGTAAACATGTTGTCATTGAAACAGAAAAAGAAGAGCAGTGTGCTCTGATAAGCTCTTGCTCTCTCTGGAGTCATCATTTTTATGCATTTACATTTACACACAGGTTTGTTTTCAAAAGATATCATTTTAAAAAGATTACTCGAACTCGAACTTCAAATAATCAGAACATAAAATATTTTCGATATTGAATCTCAACTAAATACTAAGCTCTTATCTTAATAAGCTCTCCTGGAAATTGAAAACTATTTGCAGCTATCAAGATAACATCTCAAGCATTCGTTTATTTTGAATGCAACTCTTGGATTTGTTTGCAGAAAACTGTTGTTCCAGTATTCAAATTAGAGCTTATGCTACCGAAACTAACTTTACCAATTAAAAATGACGTAAAGATAAGAATCAAACAATTTCATTTTGCAGTCACTTTAAGTATCGGAATTTTGTCCATTTCAAAAATAAATTTTGCTTTCTGTATTTGAATAAAAGTAGAAAAAAACTTTATCATTGATTAAAATGTCAATAAAATGAGCTTTTTATCAGTTTTTCTTGTCCTAAAAAAAAGATATCCAAACGATGCTTATGTTGCAAGTAACATTATGATAAGCTTTTAACCTTTTCTAAACACATGCGTACTTTCAACAGCCATTAACATGAAAATGCATGAATAAAAGATTTTAATTAATTCATTTTCTTATTTTTCGAATATCTGTTCTTATTAAAGAAACATCTCAAGCTATTGGCAAAACTTACCGTATATCCTCAGATTATATGCCATGGCATTATAGTGTGAGGTTCTGCCACTCCTCGCTATACCTCGAGGTTTAGTGTCATGGCAACCTTTATTTTCTACGGGACCGTTGCCAGTGGCAGAAAGTGCTTTTTCATTTTTAAGCAAATTGTACTCCACTTGAGGTATAGTGCCATGGCATATAATCTGAGGATAAACAGTAAGCAATAAAATTCAAGACTTGTGGAAGATTGATTTCAAAATAATGTACGTACAAGTCGCAAATGTTCTACTATGATGATTTTAAATCATTAAAAAGTGATTTACTAGATTTCATCGATCAACTTACAGTTAGCTATTGAAGAACTAAAAAGAAAGGCAATGCGTTTTTCCTCAATATGTACGAACTAAATCTTTGTATTCAGTGAAAAAACTGAGTTGAAATTTAAAAAAAAATATTCAAATAAAATAATGATGAACTTAAAAAACTTGGTGGCTCAGAGGAAAGTCACCGAGCTTTCAAAGTAAAGTTGCTGGGTTGTATTCCATTTTTTTATTAATTTTGAATTTTATAGCTTTAATTTACCATATGGTTACACTCTTTGCATCGTTCCAATGTTTAAAGTTTAGAAAGCAATACGTAACAAAGTGGTAATTGAAAAATTGACATACTTTCCATCAAAAATGTCGAAAAACTATTTTATTTCATTCAATATTACATTACAAATATTAATTTTCAAATTTTAGTTCTCGAGTTTTAAGAGCGTAAATTAAGCTTGAAATATTTTCAATAGAAATTAATTAATAATGAGTTAAAATTTAGTCAAACAAAATGCTTTTCTGATTTTCTAACAATTTTCTAACAGAGGCGAAATGAGTGCGGTCCATATCGCACGATATATGTAAGTTAAAAT
>NCKU01001176.1:0-28122 GCA_003675995.1 Dinothrombium tinctorium | reverse complement strand
CCACATTCTAAATGAAATTAAACGCGGATAGTGCATTTGGTATCAATTAAGATATGCGCTTCACTTTGTTTTTTTTTTTACGTTTCTTAATCAATTGCATTCGATTTGAATGCAAAATCAAGTTTGCAATTTAGAATAAATTATTTCATCCATCGCATAAAATTGATGCCTCTTATAAATTCTTTAATTACATGCGTATTTACGCATAAATGCGTCGGTGTCATATGAGACCAGTAAAAGCGAATTAGGAACACGATTTTAGTTTCAATGCAATTTAATATCTAGAAAGCTGAATGCATCGTAAACTTTCAAAATTTTAGCTTCAATCCCTATATATAAAACGTTTTCAAATGAAACTTTTTCTCTTTAATCATTTATAAGCTTTAATTAAGCGAACTCTAATTTTAGAGTTACTTTCTAATCGCGTATAAGCTCTCGCATTTAACATTGTTCATTACAAAACACTTTTTTGTTGCATCGATTTTTGTGAAAGTCGAAATAATTTATTAATTAGTAGCAAAAAAATAACGAAATGAAAGTTAATCTTGGATCGGCAGAGTCTATAGTGCGCACAACGGATGAATGATTTACCTGAACAAGCAGCGAGGCAATATCCTGACCCATTGCGGAATCAGCTTCATTTTGAACTCGACAAGCGTAAGCGCCGGTGTCACTTCTCGTTAATTGTCCGATTTCAATTCTCGTTTCGTTGTGCATTATTGTGATCTTTTGGTTCGCCGAGATCAATTCATCGTTTTTATACCATTTAACTTTCACATCGCTGTCCAAGCTTTCGTAACGACAATCGACTGCAGCCAAGCCTCCGATCGCTGACCACTGAAAGTGCGGACTTACCTCGACTACAGGCGGAACTAAAGAGAAGAAGAGAGCCGAAAAGAAATTTGATGTAAGCAAAATCCGAAATAAACATCTGGCGTACACACCAATGACGTGCAGCACATGAATTTGCTTTATTATAGGGTTGTTTTCCGCTTGACAAGTATAATTTCCAGAGAAAGATAGCTGAACGTTTGTCAAGTAAAGCGAGCCATCGCTGAAAACCTGATTTCAAAATTTTGGTTTCGTTTATTCGCTTCTTGTTCATTTAAATATTTAAAATTCAATTTTTTGTTCTTACTTTCAAATTCGGTACATTCACTGACGTTAGGTCAACATTATGTCGAAACCATTTGATCACCGGCTGCTGCGGTTTGCCAATTATGTCGCAGCGAATCTCAACATTATCTCCGATATGAGCCTGAATCGTGTTTACTGCTAAAGATTGCTCCAATGTAACCATAGTAATAGCTGCTAAAATATTTTAATTAATTTTTTCGCCGCGTTATTATCTTCTTCTGCGACTCACTGTAAAGTTTATTGAATGCGTTTTGAAATTCAGTGAAATCCAAAAAGTCATCTTCATTACTGTCCTCGTGAGGAAGTAAATCAGTGAGTAAGCAGGGTGAAGCTGGTTCTGGCTGTAAAAGGTGTTGTGAAATTAGAAGATAAAAAAAATAAAAATTTTCATTACCTTGTACACAGCGGATTTTTTCCATAATTCGTTTATATTGATGGATCCATCGCCGTTTTCATCCAATTGCGTAAACAGTAGCGATACATCGTTCACTAAATTTGCAATGATGCGAATGAAAAGCAAACTCGCACAATGAATACATATTTACAGCGATCACAATCTTCTTTATCTTCATCAGCTATTTAATGCATTTGCAGAGACTTTGAAAGCACATCGAAACTTTTACTTTGATTGCAAATCGAAAGCTTTTTGCCTAGCGAGAAGAAATACTCTATCCGCTGACTTTACTATAGCAAATCATATTAGCTGAGAGCGCGTCGGGCAAACATCAATTTAATAATTTAGCCGTGATTTACTGCGAGCACTTAAAGCATATAAAACAACGATCAAAAGCGAAATGCACACAAACACGCACACATACAGAGAACGAGGCTCATCTTTTTGTCTATTTTTCGCTAAAATCTATAACAAAATGTATGGCAAATGGATGATGCTACATATGATGGAACAAAAAGCTTCGTTTATTTGTCTTTCCTCTCTTTTCGCTCTCCTCTCTTTTCTGCTTTGGCGTCGAAAAAATAATTTCACGCGTTTTATGAGCAAGAGGAAGATTGCGAAGGAAAAAAGGTCAGCAAACGAACTGTCAAAATATACGAGCGATCGAAACTCATTCTCGGAGAGGTTTTTTTTCACGAGGAAGGAGAAAAAAAATTGCTCGCTATTTGCGAGAAAGCGAAGAAGAAGAAAATTTTCAGCGTAGAGCATCGAATAAAAAAAGTGTACATCATCGATGGTTAATATTGAATGTCACTGGAAATGGATGCTTCACATCCTACGATTCGTGTAAGTATCATAAATTTGTACACTAAATTTGTAAAGAATAACAATAATTCGCGAGTAGCGAAGAGGAAAAACTTTTTTTCACAGCGAAAACTCATTTCTAACGTAAGTCTACAAATATTTTTCTTTATTTATGTTTTTCAAACAATCAATTTTGTGAAAACAGTTACTGTAAAAATTATAATCTGCGATTGAATCAACAAACTCTTCTTTCAAATACTTCGAATTAGAAAAACACAATTTCAACATTTTCGTTGTCGAAAAGCGTCGCTTTACTTTTTGCTTCGAATTCAATATTAAAAAATTTCGAAATAAATGCCAAGAATTGCGTGTGACAAAATTTTTCAATTAAAATTCCATAATTCAGTCCTTCTGATTATAGCTTATCAATGATAATATTTCTCTCAATTTATAAATTTTAAAACTTAAAATTTTTAGAAATTTTGACTCGTTTTATTATATTTAAATAAATTTGGATAATAAGAACTTATTTTGCGCATAATAAAGCATTTGGTAGCAATTGCTATCTTTAAAACGTCAAATGATTTACATTTTCAGTTAATCGACTGAAATGGAGGATAAAAGCAAATGAGCATCGGTCTTAAATATTAACTTATTTTCTTATATCAAGAATTTTATTCGAAAGCTTCTATTGCATTAATGCACCAAATATTAATTACGAATTTAGCTTTCATATAGAGCAAACTTTTATCACAAATTGAACATTTTGTTGTTGTTGTTTTTCTAACATCAAAATTCGCTTAAACTACTCGCTTAATTGATTGCCATATCGGTACGATAGCGGAATAAGACAAACTATCAGTGGCTAAAAATCCTCTGAATTCTCTCGTTAAAATAATCAGCAATTAGTACTCTCAGCATGCTTTTTACGTATGCATCGAAAAAGATTTTCTCCGGCTTCTTAAAATACATCGAGATTATCATGGCTACTATTTGAGCTGTCGGATTGCAATAAATGTTTGAATAGCTAATGAGCAAAACGATAAAATTTTAAAATATTAATTAAATTACATTTATCTTTATCATTAAAATTTCAAAATTATAATTAAAAATCGATTAATCTATTTCATTGAAAACGATCTTAATTGACTAATTTTGATGAAATAAGCTGAAATTCATATTTTAAAATAAACTCGTGACTTTAATTTTTCACTTAAAGCAAAAAGATTTTCTCTTATAATTGGTCAATAAAAAAATCAAATAAAATTTTTTGCTATAAGAATATCAAGAATTTTGCTCTGGTGCATTTTCTTATATAAATTTTAAATTTTTTTTCACAAGTATCATGAAAAATTGTTTCTCTCGTCGAGACACGAGCAAGACTTTTTTTATTCTTCGATATTCTTGTTTTAAATTCAAATCATTTTATCGTTTGAAATCATTAAGATTTGCTATCGTTCAAAACGTCAAAAAGAGAGAAGACACGAAAAGCTTTTGAGCAGTCATTGTAAATGATAGCCGCTCGAATGTCGGTCAAATGTTATTCAAACGATGTACGAAAAATATTTATATGAAATTTTATACTGAATCCACTTTTGCATAAAACTAAAATTTATGGTAAATCCAATGAAAAGCAAATGTTGACTCTATACGCGAAGAAAAGAGATTTTTGAAACTGTGAAACTCGATAACCGCAAAGGTAAAATTTTATGAAGTTTGATACGCAGAGAAAAAAAGAATGCGAAGCTAAATGATTGAAATGATGAAAATTTTCTTTCAAATCTCGAATTATATTCTATTTTCGCTGCATGCAAAACAGAAATAAAAGAATTTTTTTTGCGCGCTTTCATTTCGCTTCGAATGTTTATTGAGCGAAAAAAATGGCCAGAGAAAAGTTTTGCGTTCGTTAAAAGCAAGAAAACGATTGCTTGTTTCGCATAAATACGAAAAGAAAGAGTAGAAGAAATAGAAAAACAATGTGTAGTTTGCTTTTTTCTGCTCCGAAAATACTTCAATTTAAAAAATGCCTCGTTTCGATGCTTAGACTTTCTCTTTCTCTCTCTCTCTACAAGAGTCCAATAAAAGCGAACAATGCATCAATGCGATTGAAAGCAGGCGAAAAACAAATAAAGTGAAATGAATGACACGCGAAAAGATAGAATGAACATTCTTCGCTCCAATTTTGCGAACGAATGCAATTTTGAAAATTCAAAACTTTTGCGGATTAAATTCCAAAATATTGGCGCAAACTTTTCGATGAAGCTTTGTGCTTTATTTTGAAAAAAAGAAAAACAAAAATTAAGCAACTTTTTCAATATTTTAAAATATCCGATGAAAATGAATGCTTTCACTATACACGAGTTTATGTCGATTTTAATTAAATATTTTCGCTTGTTCACGAAAAATTTGATTTCAAATAAAATGTAATTGAAGCATATTTGTGGACGTGTACAAGTGTCGCCTTCCATTTCTTTAAGTTTTGTTTTATTTTGCCGAAAAGCAAATGCATTTTGTTGAGATATGGAAAATTTTTTTGCTTGCTGCTTGTTCATTGCAAGTTTTCAAAATACAATGAGTACCGTGAGTCGTGCGAATGCTATCGAATATGTTTTCCGCTGAGCATTTATAGTGCCAAAAATTTCGCTTTCACTCGCTCGCTTCGCTCTCTCTCTCTCTTCTCGATCGCATTTTGACATTTTATTCAAACGGCTTTATTTCGGAAAGCACGATTTCTAAAAGTATAATGATGCGATCGGCTTTTCTAGTTTTTTTTGCCGACGATTCCTTCGTTCTACCTGTATAAGCTACTCGCACATATAATTTCAATTGTAATTTCAAACGACGAAATAAAGTAAAGAGCGAGAAAAAGCAAAAGTAGCGATAAAAAAACGAAGCAAACTGATGAAGAATGAAACAAGCGAAACGAAATAGGAAAAGGAATGGTTTAAATTTATTCGATTTGCGATGAGGAAAAAAAGCGAATATCAAGCTGTATTCTGCTGCTAATGTTATTCACAATACGTAGTTTCGAAATTAAATTTAGCAGAGTAAAGCGGCTTCTTTAGCCTTCTTTTTTTTTGCTTCATAACACGTCTGAAGAAATTTCTCTTCTTTTTCTAACTACCGTTAATGGATAAGAAATTAGATTTTTTTTCCCTTCTTCGCCTCTATTCATTTGCAAAGTTTGTATACTTGATTGCGGCAAATCACTGAAGATTTAAAACTAATTTTGTACGAAACCAGATCCTCGATTGTTCTGAACATTTCAAAAATTTTTTTTTCAAGAAAAAAGTCGCATAAAAACGTCTTCTAACTCGTGAATACTTTAGGCGATAAATTGCAGAGGTATTCATACCTTTCAAAAGAAGCTGTTGTTTCATCAAATCGTACTGCTTCAATTGACAATCATCGCTATCGTCAGCGTCGTTGTCATCATTCGAATCACATTTATCGGGATGTACAGCTCTCAAGTGTGTACCACTTTCGCAAGCGTGTTTTCTACACATTTGAAATCAAATTTATTTATCTTCTGTTTTTTAGATTTATTTTTTGAGTAAAATACACGAGAGTCCACTTTTCATTATAAAAGTAAACAATAAAAATGAGGAAAAAAATCGAAAAATACGAAATAAAGCGAGTCAAACCTGAGGTGACAATGCGAATCGTAAAGTTTTCCATCGGAACCACAGATTTTATGCTTGTGTACAGGACATTTGCGTAAAACTGGACACGAGAATTTATGGTGCTAGAGAATCAGAAAAGAAGGAATATTTATGACATTGCTCGTTAATATTCAATTGAATAAGCTAATATTTAACAGCGATTTCGAATCGATTGCCGCGTTTCACGTTTAATCAATACAAAATGCACATATTTCAGTAGATTTACGCATCTTTCGCTTTAAATTCTTATTTATAGACGTCTTTTACACTTAAGACATGCATTTAAGTAAATGTATCGAAATTTACCTTTGACAGAGAGAAGTCAATAATAATTAAGAAGCAAAATGCCAAAATGATAGTAATTTGCATGTTTTGCAAATGCACTCCACTTCTTCACTACCAAACTGCGAACCAAATGCCGACCATTTGACTGAAACCAACGCCTTTTACTGTATGTGTAGTGTGTGTGTATGTGTGTTGCGTATATGTGAGTGTGCCATCGATCGATTCGCGTTTCTTTACCCAATTCAAAATCATGTGCTTTGCGATCGTAAGTTTCAAAAGCTGATCCATCGTTACCACTCTCCATGCTCATTGCAACTCTCTTTCTTTCTCTCTCTCTCTTCTCTTCTCGTTCTCTCCTCTTTTCTATGTTCGTTCTCATTTCAACTTTACATGATTTACCTCCTTTCTTGAAGAGAATTTTCCACATTTGTTTTCCTCCAAATTTCTTCGCTTCTAATCATACAATTGTTATAAATGAAAATAAAATTTTCCCGAGCTTCTTTTGCTTTTTAAAAATAAGCACCGAAAATAATTCACTGCCTCTTTAATTAAAATTTGCTCTTTTTGCGAGCGAAATTTTTCGCAATAGTCGGAAATTTTTAAAACTTCGGCTAAATACAATTTTTTAAAAAATAATTCGAAGCTCGTAAAATGCGAGATTAATGGCCGCTTTTTTTGTGAACGCAAAAGAAACTTTAACACAATTGATCGTCGTTAAAATAGCGCAGTTTCTGAATGCTATAAAAATGTATGGAAAATGTTTTCAAGAAGACAATAGGCGCTGAAGATTGTATTTAGCAACAATGTTCTGTGTACATTGCATGGAAAAAATGTTTTAACACACACTCATAGATTATGCCAGAATACGCTTTGATAGCTCCGTTGAAAGGCACGGGAAAGATTGCGAGAATTTGCGAATTTGAAAAAGAATGGAAGAAAAGTAAATCTTTGTTGATTCGTGAAATGGGCCGCAATGAGACGATCTCTTTCGCTGACTCTGGCTGTGGGCGTACAAAATCAATTTCGTATTCTTGTTTTTATCCTCAGAAGCGAGATTCATTTTAATCAATTTACGGGTTCCGAAAACATGAAATGGGTATCAATTGACACACAAACATTTCCACCTCTCACACATCGATTTCATTGATTTTCGGCAAACAAAGCGGCATCAACAGTAGTTTTTTGCCAACTTCTGATGTTTAATTTCGATTAAAACTCGCTCTGAAGCTTTTTACTCCGCATTTTAATCGCATATTAGAGCGCTTTTCGATTAATATTTGCTTATGATTCAATAATGAGTTTGAAACATAAAATTTCATATTATGTTCAATTATTTGTGCACGCACGCACTTGATCAAAATAATCTTGACCCATGATTTCGAGCGCAGCATTGACTGAGCGCGAGCGGCGTGCATTAAAAGATAAGAATGATAAATTTAGGATCAAATCGTGCCACAAAGATTTGTTTTCGCGCAAAAAATTTCGTTTGAGAAACGTAGCTTACATTGTCAAGCAACTTCATTAGATTCGCGAATCGCAATGAGCAAGAAAAAAAAACGAAACAATCGCTTGAATGAACACATAGCCAAAAAAATGCGCAAAAAAAAAACGTGAAACTCTAAACTCGAGAACACTTTATTAATTTTTTACGACGATTTATTCTTTTCTTTTCGAAATTTTTGTTCTGCTCGTAAAGCCTTAAGAAAGCTCGATACAAAGCTGCCTCGAGATTCTAAGAATTCGCTACTCACTTGTAATTGACATCGCGATCTAAGCAAATTTTTTTTTGTCAACTGTGTGCACACAATTTGAGTTTGAACAAATTCTCTCTCTGTGCGCGTTACCTTTCGTTCTTTTCAAATGAACGTGACGAACGCTCATCAAATAAAAGCTGCGTTTGAACATCAATTTCGTCTTGCACGTCTTCTTTCAAATCACTGTTTTTTATTCAACTTTTAGCTATTTTTGAGCATTTCACAAGCATATTAATAGACCTACAAGTGTAAATTAAATGAAAACACGAAAAATGCTCGTTTTTTGCTTAGCGTGAAATTTTCACGTTTATATGAAGTGAACTATAAAAAATCACTCGAAATAAAACCAATTGTGAACTACGCAATTAGCATTTTCCGATTTTCAAATTTTGTCAAAAAATTCGGTCAAAGTGTTTGTTTACCTTTTCAACTTTTAATTTAAACTTCAAAATCGGTGGTAATTTTTTTTGTAAAAATTTCCATTGGTTACATTAATAATTCCCACAAGTTTTATTAACTGTTGAGTTCAAATTGGAACACTTTTTAGGTGATTATTACGAAAATAAAAATTCAATTTGAATTCATACTTTCAAAACAATTTAAAATTTTATTGATTCTGATTACTCAAGCATTTGTTTCTGGATACACGCCAAGCAGATATCAGACTAGAGTTGAACTAATTTAGCAAAAATTATGAATTTGATAAAACAACGTTTATAGAGTTCGTGTTTTAAGAGAAACGCGAAAACCATTTGATTCTTTAAAGTGAGAAGCAGTTCGAAAACGCTTCATTTCAATCATAAAGCAGTAGCATCAAATGCGTTGCATTTTAAATCGAAGAGCGTGAAAATGCCGCTTCTGAGATCATTTACCAACATTCGAACAAAAGTGTTCACTTTTGCGAGGTATTCAATAGATTCATTTTAGAGTTTACGCATTTAAAAGCATTTCTTGAATTAAGAATAACATTTGTCGTAAGTTTATTAGCGGAAAGTTAGCCGACGTTTCTCTCAAATCCTTGCCAAGTAGCTTTGGCGATGAAGTGGCCGTTACTGTCCGAAATATGAACAAAATGAAACGAGGTAAATTGAAAGTATTTTTAATTCGATAAAACAAACAAATTTTTCAAAAAGCAAATGATAGCAGCAGAAGAATATCGCTCCTAATGGTCATTTTTATTATGATTATGATCGCTGTAATCGCTTATATTGAAAATGCAATTTATGCATTTCATCAATTCATTGAAATCTTACTACATGTTCTACATTTTCTTCTATCCAATATTAGGCAACGACGGTACCAGCTGTTATTTGTATGTAAACGAATACATAAATTCAGATTCTATAAAAAATTTTACGCGTAAAATGATCAGCAAGAAATAAAAGAAGAGAAATTTTTACTTAAACTGAGCGCATTGTAAAATTTTTAAAGTGCTCGCACTTAATGTAGATAATCTAATTTTCATTAGTTTTTATTTCAGAACAAATAAGTTGCTTTCAAATCATTTTTAATCAAAGCTTTTGATTAATTGCTTTAATTTAATCTCATTTGAAATTTAAAATAGAAAATATTTTATTTGAACTTTTGAAAGTGTGTTTGAGTTTTTAAAAATGAAATTATCAGGTCAATTTTTGATTTCAAAAATTTTTCGGTTAAATTGCAATAATGTCTAAATAAAAATTTACTTATTTTAGTACAATGTTTAGTGTATAATAAATAGAAAATCAATAATCATTGGTGATCATTGCGTTCTATTCATTGTTGAAAAATTCGAACACTTTTAAGCGATCATTTCGAAAAGCAAATTCAGTTTTGAGATCCTTCTTTCAGAACAATCTAAAATGCATCTACTGTTTAAAATATGGCTTATTTTAATTATTCAAGCATTCGATTCTGGATACGCGGCAATCATCAATGAAACTAAAGAAGGAATAAATTTGGCGGAAACGATAGCTCGATTGGCTGAAGCAAAGCATATTGAATTCGCATTGTATGATAGACGCAGAAGTTATTTGTTCCTAGTAGGCGAAAAGCACTTCGAAATGCTTCGCTTCAATAATAAAGCAGTCGTTTCAAACGCGACGCATTTTAAATCGAAGAGCTTGAAAACTGCCGCTTCTGAGATCATTTTCCAACATTCGGACAAAAGTGTTACCTTTTGTGAGGTATTCAATGGATTCGTTTTAGAATTTACGCATTTTAAAGCATTTTCTAAATTAAGGATTACATTTGTTGGAAGTTTGTTGGTGGAAAATTGGCCCACGTTACTCTTAAATCCGTTCCTGGTAGCTTCGGCAAAGAGATGGCCGTCATTTCTCGAGATTTGAAAAGAATGAAAAGAGGTTAATTAAAATGAACTTTTAATTCGATAAAATGATTAATTTCTTAAAAAGGTGGTGATAGTGGAGGAATATCACTCCTGATGGTGATTATCATCATTGCTGTAGTCGCTGGTATCGCCGGAGGCGGATACTATTTATACAAAAACGGATACTTTGGTTCTAAATGAATTGCTTCTTTTCATATTTCGATTTGATTTTGTCTCTTATTGATTATTTCCGTAGCAATAAAATAAATTGTTTTAAACAAATTAAGTCTATTAAATAATTACTGTGTCTTATTAATTCTATCTTCGGTTTGCAAGAGTTTAGCATTGAATGCAATGTTGTTGATCGTTTATCTAAATTAATCTAAAGTTTCGAGCGAAGAAAATAATGAAGATATAAAAATTTTAGGATAAGTTTGTCTGTTCAAAATTTATCATTTTGAGAAAAAGAATGGAATTGTTCATTCTCAGAATGTTTACTTAAAACCTTGACAATAAAAAAAACTTTTTACAAATTATTTGTTTTAAAATAATTTATTAATCAAAAAAATTAATGTTTTTCGGTAAATTAATCACACCTTTTCGATTGGAACATTTCCACGGAACAAATTGTTTGCCTATCAATAAGTGCGCTGTGAGTGCGGGCATCAATTCGAAGCTTTCACTTTCGCGGCCGAAAACAGTGATGCTATTGTTTGAGAGTACATTTTTTAAGCTGATCACATCTTCGACCAACCCATCCACGTTTAGACATTCTCTGACGAAAAGCTCAACCGTCTTCGTCAATACACGATTTTTACCTGTTTCCTTGTCGTAATAATCAATTTTAAAATAAAGTGAGTATGTTTGCGCCACGGCGGGTGCCTGTAATTTAAACACATTTTTCTCATTAAACGTCAAGTTTATCTGTTCTTCGATGAACTTATTAGGTTCTTCACCGACTAAAAGATCACCATTCGTAGTCAGTATTACTTTGCTCGGAGTCCACTTTTCATTCAAATTTTTCATTTGCAACGTGATAATTAAATCGACTATTTCACCTGTAAATAATTCGACCGCATCAGTGTTTTCTATGAATGTTGATATTTTGATGCCAATATCAATCGGTGGCAACGCAACGACTGCTTTGAATTTTAACAAATTCAACAACTTCTCATGAAATTCACAGACAAATGATACATTATTAATTTTATACTCAACGCCAAGAAAATCGATGTCGCATTGGGTCCTAGGAGTGACTTTTAACGAAACAGTTTGGTCATCACAGGGTTCAAGAGTCACAGTAATTGGCTCACAAATGACATCTGCATTGTTACACATTAATTTAAAATTGTCCAAAATGATACTAAAAGAGTTTCTTAGAGTCAAATGAAAATTCATGCATTCGTTAACGTAACAGGTTTGACGTTTATTTAATAACAGTGAGCCTTCAATCGCTTCTCTCCTAACGCTTCTTGTAAAAGGTATTTGCACATTATAGCAATCGTTGGGGCAGCTGCTTTCATCTTCGTGATCTTTTTTAATTTCTTTCATAAATTCTTGGAAAAAAGTCTCCTTGTCTGAATGTGATTGCAATATTTCCAAGCCTCTCTTACGATACACACATTTACTATTTTCATCAATGAGTACGTTGCTTATTTGCAAATAAAGTTTGGCAACTGTGAAATTTACGTGATCTATTGCTGAGCACCAAGTAGAAGTTGAGTAACGAAGATAACATGAAAGAGCGTGTCTTTTTAAACCACAACGATTGAAGCGATGACCAGCCAAAACATAATGGAATGCTGCTTTTCTTTTCCTTGACACGTGCGCTTCTGCAAAACATTTTGCTGCTTGTTCTAAGAATAAAGCTGATCTCAAATCGTTGTCTTCAGAGGTCATACGAATAAACAAACTTGCAGCCTCATTCGGCCAAATTTTTCGCAAAGCTTCTGAAGCTAACAACGTTGATCTTGTCGCAAGATTTGTTGATCGACATGTTTCCAAATAGCAAGAAATCGCTTGATCAAAATAATGCTTTTGAAATTTGTTAATTAAGAAAGATGCCATTGCACACGCTTCGGAGGCTCCCGCGTAATAAAGCCAAGCGCCTTCACTTTGAAATTCTTTCTTTGCCGAGTAATAAAAATTATACGCTATTTCATATAACGTTAAGCTCATAGCAACATCGCCATATTTACGTTGTTGCATTTCATTTGCTTCAGAAGAGTAAACTACTGTTTGGTTACTTCCTCCTCTGAAATTAACAGTTGATGACATAGATAATAAAGACTTTGTAGCACTAAATATACTCCTTCGTAATCCTTTCCGCAAAGAAATCGATTCACTTAAAACTCGAAGTTGCTTTTCTGTCCATGGAATTAAAGCTTTCGACACAAAGCTTCTTAACAGTGTGTCAACTTGACTCAACAGTTTTTCGCTCACATGATTCGTTTCGACAGTCTCGATAACGTTGTTTCCATTTGTCTCGTTATTATGTAATTTATGAGAATCTTCGAGAAAAGTTAACGGGTGTTCGCAATTCAAGTTATTGCTGTTCACAACGTTGTCAAATACATCTGGTTCCACTTGAGTTTCGATTTTTAACGTTTTAATGTTATTAGTTAAAAGATCGAACCAAAAACAGTGATTTAAACCATAAAAAGCTATTAATTCATTGTAAAATTGATTTTGTTCAGGCATTGAGGAATCGCCGCCAACCTCCTCGTGTTTCTCACTATCGCTTACTGTGTCATTTAAAACAACGTAATATTTCAAAAAATTAGGCCAAAACCATTTTACGTTAGTGGATGATTTTACATGCGTTTGAAGCGTGTTTAAAACGTCGCGAAAATTTTTTAAATCGTTTTTCGAAATGACGAATATACAACCGAAACAAGCACTCGTAAATTCGTGTTCGCAAGCTTCGAACGTGGAGAGGAATGTTTGTTTCCATCGATCAAACCACGGTGTTTCGAGAGAGAGCGGATCTTCTAAATGCGAAGAATTACTGAACGCGGAAACAGTGTCGTAAAGCATTTTCTTGACCATCGCTTGATTCGGCTTCGCTTCGATCTGTTCGACATCAGTGATCTTCAGACGCAACTCGTTGATAACATGCATTTGGTTCGAAGTGGGATCGCGAAAATGGACTGCGAATAGAGCAGAGAATGAGTCAAATAGTGAAGCGAGTGCGAAAGACAAACCTTGCAAATGTTTGATTACAGCGAAGTGTTGAAAAACACGGTGCAAAGAGCAGCCGATTCGCGCTTTGCTCAACACGTTCGCATCTTCACTGCACGCCAGCAGCAAATTCATCGAAAAGAGATCTTTGATTGTGTCGCTCATCGTTCGCTTCTCAAGCTTTTCGCGAATACTGTGCTTTCAAAAAAAGTGACAATTGCGAGAAACAAAAACAAAATACTAAAAAACGCTGCGTTCGCGAGTCAAACGATGGCCGTTTCCGCGACATGCGCGCAGCGCACTGTGCGCGCACTCTTTCGTTACGAACAGCTGATCGATGCTTTAAAGAAGCGACTGTTTGTTGCGTTCAAAGCGAGCGCCAATTTTCAACGCTTCGCTGTTTTGTATTCGAATCGCGATTTTATTACAATCGTCAAAAAAAAACTTTTCTCTACATTTATATTTGTTTAATTCCTCTTCGAAAGCATTCAATTTCACGGCTTTCACGTTTTTTGCTCTCTAATCACAATATGCTGCTTAAAGAATTGCGAGAAAAAAAGAGAAAAGTTTAAACAAACAAGTGTGAAGTTAACTTTAAAAGTGAAATGAGTGGGAAACATGCAGCCAGCGTCAAAAAAATCAGCATCGATGCGTTTGTACACCCAGCGTCAGAGAAATCGCACCATTGTTAATAATTTTCAATATAAAGAATATCATTAAAGTCAAACCTCTGTAATCAGATACCTCACTTTTCCGACATCCTCGAAAATCCGACCAAAAGTTTTTTTCAATACAAACTTCTTCCTACATTCCGACGACTCTGTATTTCGACTTAATTTTTTTGTCCCATCGATGTCGAAATAGAGTTGTTTGACCATATTTGACGCAATTATTGCGCGAATTGTTTACATACAAACGCAACAATGCTGCGATTTTTCTGACGCTGGGCGTATTGACAAAAACGATGCAAAGATTATGTTTTATAATTGGTTAAAGCGTATGATGTTATTTTATATAAAAATTGTTTACAATAATAATGAAACAATAGTTTATTTAATTAATAATAATAAAGTAGAGCAAAAGGAGATTTTGTCATATAACCTTTGGAGCTTGAATTATAGCTTAAAACTGAAATCAAAATTTTATTGCTTCGATTTAGATGATTTAGATGAAAAGAAACTATATTCACAAGCAAGTTTTGTTCAAAATTCGTATTTTAAATGTAAGCAATATTCATATATCTTTGTAATAAGAGGCTTATGCCGTTCGTAAAACAAAAAATGAGATATCAGAGCGGAAAAGTTTGAAGAGTTTGCAAATTTTAATTTATAAAAAGTTTAGCCTACTAATTTTCACTTTCTCGATTCTTTTTACTGTCGTTTTTTTCACCGAAAGAAAGTAGTGAACATTTGAACAACAAGCGAACAAGGGAGAAACTTTATCGCTTATTTTAGAGTCATTGTCCCTAAAAAAAATTAAAATACAAAACAAACAACACACTAACACAATGACCCAACCGCAGTAATATAATATTTATGAACAAGTATCTAATAACAATCATGAAAGAATTGATTCTTCGCTCTTTTTTTCGCTTTTAAGCTACTGTCAATTCAAAACATCAAAATACCGTTTCAAATTGTAAACTCTATTCACAGATATAATATCAGAACTGTTGCTGTTTAATTTATCTTGTGAGCTTAATTTTTAAAATTTTTAACTTTAAAAAATTTTTAAATGTAAAAAGAAAAAGAAAAACGAAGACTTTTAATTTTATGTAAATTTTCGTGAAACTATACAAAAAGATTTTCTTCAAAAACGCGACATGTATGCTTTACGCCAATTTCATTTTATGTTTGTGGACTAATATTCAAAGAATTTTTCAATTTAAGTCGAATGCGTGAAATGAAACTAGCATTTCTTCGAATTTCGCATAGTCATAATAAAAAAGTTTTTAATATTTACTGAACAAGAACAATAATAATAAACACTGAGCAAATAATTTTTTTTTAAGAAGCTTCGTAAAGCAAGAAACCAAAATTATTATCCCACGTTCGCATTATATGGTAATAGCGTTGAAAATCAGCAAAGTAAAGTTTAAGCAAATGGGTCGTTTATCATTTTTTCGCTGAATAAAGTTGAACACAATGCATTTGCATAATTCAATATCTGGAAAGAAATAAATTATTTACTCGCATGCGAAAAATTTCATTCATATACTTTCATTACTTTTTTTAAAGAAAACATCTCGAAATGATAAAAATAAATTTTTAAGAAATTTTTTTTATTTAAAATCGCAATAGTTTAGAAGCGTTTTTGATTCTCCGCTATTATTCGCGATATGTTTTTCAGAGAACAATGCGAAAATAAAAATAATTATTCAATTTTGTGCCGCTTTTGCTTCTTTTTTTTCTAATGCTTAATTTGGTTCAAAACGCATTCCTTTCGCATTTATTATAAATATAGATATTCGCACTTCACTCTTTCACCTAAAAAGGTACGGTAAACACTTATTGGCATTAAGTGCGGTGCTTGTTTAGACGTAAGTATTTTTAAAAATCGGCTTTTTCAATCAAGTTGATTGGGAAAAAAAGCGGCGAAAAAAACGGTTCACTATTAAATCATAAATACAGAAAAAAAGGAAGTTATTTTAGGCGAAGAAGCGGCTGAAGAAAAAGCGGAGGGGGTTGAAAGCGAAGTAAGGAGTTCAAATTTTTCAATTGTTATTGGTATATAATGCATAAAAGCGAACCGTTGATGTATTATTATTTACCGTTCAGGTCATTGTGTCAGTGTGTTGTTTTTATATGGCTTCAAGGGGCGATGACTCTCGCAGATATTGAATGCTTAGGTGCTAATCAACAAGCTTCACAGTGGTGATACAATGGGCAGGAATTTCAGCAACAAATAGCAAAAAAGTGAAAATTTGGCATCGTTCGTGCGACAAATGTAGGAGCTTTTAAGTGATAGGAACTAAGAAGAAGGGAAAGGCTTCGCTTCTTTACCTGCATTTAATTCAGCAGATAGGAGGAGGAAGTGATTTCCCTTTTTTTCGCGCTCATCGAATACCACTTCTTCAAGAGGAGGAGGAGTATTTCTCTGCCCTTTATTTTTAGCCCGTCAACTTCGTATAAAAGCGGTGTAATCTAAAATTTTCATAGAGCACAATGGGCTACTAAACGTCCAAATTTTTTTTCTTTTTTCTTTTCGATAAAAAAGTGTTTAAAAATTAAGTTTTATATCTGAAAATCATGATAGTGCTAAGAAATTCGAGGATTTCATTCCTCTTGTGTGTGACCATATTTATTGTATTTTTGATACTCAACGAGCACTCGCAGCAAGCGATGGCAATCAAGAAGATTAAGAAGCTGAAGAAATTGAAGGATTTACTACCTCTGCTGATAGCAATCAAACCGAAAAAGAAGTTAATCATATTTCCAGTTCCAATACCGTAAGTTGCTTGTTTCGTTGCATCTTTTTCTTTTCGATTTATAGTAATAAGAACATATAATTAGAATGAAAATGGGTGGTGGAATGGGATTAGGAAATAAAATGAACAAAATGTCAAATCTATTCAATTCTCTGAAAATGATGAGCAACATGCAAATGCAACCGATGAGCCATGGTGAAATGATGATGATGATGGATTGTTACGATATGAACCAATTGATGGGAGGCGGGTATAAGGGTGGAGGGTACAAATCTGGCAAAAAAGCTTCAGGATATGGTGGAGGTGGAGGTGGATATGGTGGAGGTGGTGGAAGTTATGGTGGAGGTGGTGGAAGTTATGGCGGAGGAAGTGGAGGTTATGGCGGCGGCGGCGGCGGCGGCGGAGGATATGGCGATGGTGGTGGATATGGTGGTAAAGGAACGGGCGCCGGATACAGTGCATATGGTGGCGGAGGATCTGGTGGAGGAAGCGGATATGAAACCAAAGGAGGAGGCCAAAGGCCAATGCAAGGCGGCTATTGAAGATAAAATCATCATGAGAGAAAAAAATTTCACTAGGTTTTCAAAAGATAAACTAACTTCGAATTCGATCAATATGAAAATGTCGCTGGCTGACAATATAACGCCGATGTCGATGATGCCAATGTCCCAAATGATGCCGTTGAATATGATGATGATGATGGATCCGATGAATATGATGATGAATCCGATGATGATGAGCGAAATGAATATGATGATGATGGCAATGATGATGATGAATAATCCAATGATGAAAATGAATCTTTTGAAAAAACTTTTAATGTTTGGTTGAGGGTTTTTCTTTCTCTTTGGGTACAGCTTTACGGGTTCATTGGGTTCGAATCATTTATTTTTTATTAGTTTTTTGTACATTTGTTTCTATTATGTTTTTATGTGTTCGTCTCTTGAGATGTTATCGAGCTCATATTTGCATTTTTATTCGTGTTCTTTTCAAGAAAACAATTTTCAACGGTTTTTACGAGATTTTAAATTTGATTTTACAATATGTTTAATTTTATTGTTATAGCGTGTTTTGCAATTTCTGTCACGTTATCTCTTATCATGTAAATGTGTTCATCATTTTTATTTCATCCTCAACTTTCTTTATATTCGTTGTTTGTGTTTTTGTTCGTCTGTGTGTGCGTGTGTGTGAATGTAAATTAGTGCTTCGTTAATTGTTCGTCAATAAATTGGACTCTAAGATTTAATATGTATTATGAATGCTTGTATAATCGAATGATTGCTTAAATTTTTATATTTTGTACATTTTGATATTGATTTGTGTAAAATAAATGAATAAAATGAAAAGAGAAATTATTTTTAATTATTTTTATTGTGAGAAAATCAATAAATAAATTTATGATTTTAATTCAATGAAGTAAATGGTTCTTAAGCCAAAAATATCCAAAATTTTTTCCAATATTTTATGGTTACAGTCAAATTTTTTTATTCACTAAAACTTTTATTACTTTTATCGCCAATTTAAAAATCAAAAAATGGGTTTCGCAAACATCTTTTTTAAAAATTGCTAAATTTGGGACGAATCCAACTTTTCTCATTAAATAAATTCCATTGTTTTCGCGAATTTATCAGCGTAAAAATACATTAATTACTCGTATAATTTATGATGCTGAGCAATGAGTTGCATTATTATTATTATTTTGAAAACGAAATTCGTTTTTTTTAACGACGATTAAGTTTCATTCACACTGCACATCACTGCAAAGGAAGTCATGCGATTTTGGTTTGTTTGTCGAGTTTTAAAAAAATGAAAACGTTTTATAAAATTGATATTAATTGCGAATTAAAATTAATGCTCAACGCGAGCATTTTCGTAAAACTATATGCACGGCGAATGCAGCAAGCAGTTTCTTTCAGCGTCGATTAAAAATTTTTATGATTATGTTAGCCAGCGTTTTCAACTCGCATTTGTTGACCAAATCAATCCTTTATCAATCAATTTTTAAAATACTTTATTTCAATCTTTTTCACAAATAAATAAATAAATAAATAAAAATAAACAAAATTCGTGTGAAATTTTTTAAGAATTGGACGAACTTTTTTTAGAAGGAGAAAAAATGAACATCGAGTGTTGACATAAAAAAATGATGTTGATGCAGAAAAGAAAAGCAACTGCAACGCTTGTTTTTTCTCATTTTCACCACGCACGAAAACGGTGGTTATTAATGGGTCAAGCGGGGGTTAACGAGGATGAAGAGGGATGTTCTGTGTCGTAAAATTGTGGGATGAGACGCAAATATCCGCCCAACAAAATCGAAAATAACATTTCAGTTCGCTTCTTTTATTTTCAATCGTAAAAAATTCATTCGTTTCGTTATACATATTTTGTTAAATTTTATTTTTTAATTTTTTTAAAAATTTTTAAAAAATTTATTCACATTCGCCTAAAAGAGAAGATACACACTCATTTTCAATAAACTCATTTCTAATTTTTTTTTTAAATAAATGAGAAGAATTTATAAGAGAGAAAAAAGTACTTTCAAGGCATTAAGCAGACCTTAATTACGTGCGATGGAATTCGATGAAAATTTATGATGTAAATGCGTTAAAAAATATGACACAAGTTAGACTAAAATTTTTTAAGAAATTTTTTTTTGTACATTTCAATTTGAAATCAGTCTCGAAATAAAGTGGCACAGAAAACAACACAACCGCTCAAACAAAAAAGTGTAACTAGAATAATGCCTAAACTGACCAGAGTAAAAACAACGAGCCAAAATGAGAGTCTTATCAGTAATTTATCACAGAAGAATTTAGCTCCTTCCTCGTACGATACGTGCGGCCAGAGTCGAAAAACGAACACACAAGCGGTAATTAGCCAGGCGAATTCAAATAGCACAATTACCATTAGCAAGCGATTAAGCGATTTAATTACTTTGTCGTCTTGATTAGTTCCGAGTATCACGAGTTGGCGTTTTCTGTAATTTTTAAGTGCATCAACCAATGGGTACGCGAGAATGCCCACACCACCGATGATCAGTAGCACTGAAAGATTCTCGGACGGACAATATTTTTTGTTGCTCTTTATGAAGCCGACAGTAATCATGGTGAGTGGAATTCCGTATAAAAAAATGATGCTAAATACCCACCCAACAGCTTTGGAGACGATAAACCATTTGCTACGACGAATGATCGTCAGCAATGGCTCTTTCTCATAACTGGCAGTGGCTTCCGATTGAAACGATACGCTATCCATGCATTACAAGAAAAAGGCAGTCGAATTCAATCAAATAATCGAAATGGAAATTGAAAATTAGAAATAAAATTTTGCCATGTGTCGCTATTTGGCGAATAACATTCAAAACAAGTCGAGTCGCAAACAGGATACCTGCGCTCGGGGAAATCACCGCTTTCAGAGCTGCGTACAGCTTGTCAAATAATCAGCATAACTTTCTCAATTGGCATCGCTTTTAAGGAAAATCATCAAAGCATAAATGCTTATGAGATAAGTTGCTAGGCTTTCTATCCACATGACAATCAAAATCACAGTAGCTGTAAGCAATAATCTTGTTTGATTGTAGTTTAAACGAAAATGTGATTGTTAGTGATACTGTTTTGAAAGTCGTTAGCAGCTTTACAGCATTTATTTGAGTTTTCAGCATATTTAACATATTTCTTCCTTTTTTTTCAAGGCAATAGAAAGTTAGTCAATAATTTATTGAGCAATCAAATAGAAGTAAAGCATTACTAAGAATATCAATGATGATAAGGCCATTAGTTTGCAATTTTAGGCAATTAGAATTTTTTTTTATAGATCAAATGGCACTATTGAGCACATTTTTTCGGCAACTTTCAGTTTGCGTTCATCAGGTCACTTTCGAACTTGGAAATAGCGTGATTCTCGATGCCTGTTCCTTTTGTCATTAAAGAGTTAATTTAGAACATATTTAGCTTAAGTCTTTTTGCTTTTTGTAAGCGATGGTTTTTTCGGTCCTTACAATTTTTTTTACAGGTTTTTGCTTTTGAAAAAAAATTATGCTAAAGTAAGATGTCTAAAACTTTTTATTATAAAAAAGTTGTCCCTAATTACTTTGTTAAAAAAACATTACTAACCCGAAAAAAGGCCGAACGATAGCAAAAAGATTGTAGCCTTAAATTTATGAAAGACGCTCATAGAAAATAATGTAAATCTATGAATAAATTTTATGAGAAAAGAGTCAAAATTTCTTTAATATTTAAATTAAAAACTAGCAAAAGAAGAGAAAGAAAAGCCTCTTAATTATATCAACTTAGCTAGAATTTAAGACAAAAAATAAAATTAAATAAAAATACTCAAAATTCAAAGCTCTGTGTTTGAAGATTTTGAAAACTGACCTCGCAAGGGTTAATTTGTAAGGGCCGAAAAACATTAACATAAAGCTTACTTTCGGTGCTTACAATAGCAAAAAGACTCAGGCTATTATCTGTTCTACTGTAATTTAATATTTTAATGGCAAAAGTAAGAGGCATCGAGAATTAACTTAATTCAAGTTCGAAAGTGACCTGATGAGCGAAAACTGAAAGTTTCCGAAAAAATATGCTCAACAGTGACATTTGATCTTAAAAATTTTTTATTGTAAGATTTATTAAATACTTTTTTGAAAGCTTGATTCAAGAAAAATTCATGTGACAAAATCTTTTTTTAGATTTAACTTTTATAAAATTTGCTCAAATCATCAAACGCATTATCGCATTTACCTAAAATTTAAAATTTAAAAAAATCAAATGTTTTTGATTAATCGAATTAACTTTTAGACCTAAAATTGAGAAAATATCTATTTTATGTTCGCTTGAACAATTCTTATTGTTAGATTGCGAAAATTACGCTTTAATAATTGAAAATAATTTTCGATTAAAATTTCTTAGGAAGCAAGCTTATACAAAATTGTTTTTAAAAAAAATGTAAAAAATTTAAAATTCGTATGAAATTCTCTCGAAAAGATGAAAGTACGAAATTTAAAGAAGCAAATTCACATTTTAATTTTATAACAATCGTGATTAGCTTATTTATTTTTTCATTCAGCATTTTCGAGCCAAGTCAATGAACTGTGAACAAAGCGATGAATCAATTAAATAAATTTTTATCATTCAAAAATCGAAAACACTCTGATTTTGTACGACAAGTTTATCATTTTTGCGATTAGTTTTTCGAGCAAAATAATAGATTTGCTTTCTGTATTTTTAACCTAAGCAAGCCAAAAATTGCAAATTATTCATTATTTGTCAAATTCACCGAGATAAGTGTTACATGTGACGGATGATTGCAGTTTAAGCGGCGAAATAAAAGTCGGCGAATCCTAATTTTTAGGCTAAAAAAAGTTCAATTCTCGAATGAATTCGCTTTATACTTTATGAAAATGATTAAAACTAAAAAAAAATTCTACACTCGAATCCATTGTCAGTTTCAACAAAGCAGCCAAAAATTGTTTGAAATTATGAAATTTATATAACATTCGATAAAAAAACATAAAAGAAACGAATTTCGTGAGCACTTTCATGAAAATTTCATTCACTTTGTGTATTGTGCGCTTGCATTTGAATTAAACATCGCGAGCGAGTTGAAAAGCTTGAGTGACGAATTGAATCGTTATTTTTAACGTGTATGCTTAACATTTGACTGATTATAGAAAAATGAAAAGTTTATTTTTAAAAAATGATACTTCACATATTTGATAAATGTTATTGATGTGCGTTGCATTGCTTCGCTCAATTCGTAATCTGCTCGTGAAACGCGTACGAAAAAAAAATTTATTTCGTTTGAAAAGCTGCAACTACATAATAAACATATGAAAAGAAATTCGCTTTGTTTGACGTCTGTAGTAATTCATACATTTCGTGACCCTTAAGTCAAAATTGCTTAATAATAAATTCTGCGAAACTGCATTCAACAGTTTTTTCAAACGCTTTCATTTCGCATTCGCATTTTTGATTCTTTCTCGATCATTAGGGCGAAGCAAAAAAAGAGGACAAACAAAAGTGTTAATGCCGGATGTAAAGCGTAGCTTGTTATCGAAGTGTTTTCTCAAAAAAAGTGATCACTTAAGGTAAGCGAGAAAGATTTGTGTTGAGTTTGTAGAAAATCTCTATAATTCAGCAAACAACGCGAATTCGATGAATGAAAGCCATTGTTTTGTTCATATTTTAAAAATGATTTAAAAATAATTTTTGAAGAAAAGTTAAAAAGTGAGCGAAACACGAATACTTATTACTCGAAACAAATGAATTGTGTTCGGCTTTTAAAAATATCTTAAATAAACATGACAGCATTAAAAACTGTTTTTAAAAATTCTATTTTTTGATCGTCTGCTTTTTAGCTGTTTACATATCGATCTCTACTTTTTTTTTCATTTCGAATCCAGTGTCATGAAGTCTATTGATTGCAATCATGAAAACGGAATTGATCTAGACAAGAGTTGAAAAAAAAAATTGTCTTAATACGTTCAAGTGTAGAAATGTATTTTTATTTATTGAGACAAGAAAAAAATGAAAATTTGTTTTTCACAAAAGTGCCACCTACTCTTTAGCAACTTATTAAGGTAGCTTCCGCAACTAAAAAAATCAAAATTGATTCTCATTAATAATTTTTTTAATGATTGAAATTACAACTACGCTTTTAAGTGCTTTATGCGTGTTTTCATTTACAATTTTTTATTTTTATTTTTGAACTGATTCGATACTGATTTCGACTTATTTTAGCTATTTCAACTTTATTTTCTGCTGTTTTTGATTTGTTTCAATAGGAAAAGCAAAGAAGCTGATAAATTCAATGGGTGAGCAATAAGAATCTGAAGAATGGATGGAACAAGAGGAGAATCGAAGTTTTCCAACTCTACTTATGACAATATTTCGTTTGACGTTTCAGTTGTTCAACAAAATAAACTTGGTTGAAGCCAAAATTGTATTAAACAGTTTAAAGTAAACCTCTAGTAGCTGCATGAAGTTAACGAATTCACTAGTCAAGTAACCGTGGATAGAGAAACTATCGTGAATAAAGTAAAACTCTTTTTAAAAAATTTTTACTTTATTTTACACTCAATCCCATTATTCCCACTATTCATAAAGTAAATAAATAAAACAAATCGGACTCTCAATCGAATTTTAAACAAAATTTCATAAATTTTTGTTTGATTAACATTATTGTTCATCGAACATTTTGTCGCTTTAAGTGAAATTTAGTCTTTTCATTTGAAAAATTTGAATTTAACTGAATCTAACTGAACTTTAATTTGAATTTGAATTCACCACCAACTGTTTAACAAAAGATAAAAGTTGTAGACACAATCCTAAAAAATCGTAACCATAAGTGGGTTTGGCTTGGAAATTCTTTTCCTGAATTTCAACAAAAACTGTCGCGATAATACTCTCTGTCGACTCTTTATTTCCGCTTCAATTGCTGCAGTGCAGCTTTCAATTGCAACAGAAGACTGTTGATTTCTTTTTTTGCATCTTTGAGGGCGTCTTCTCCGCGCCTCTGCTCACTGATCGCTTTAATACATCTGGCATTCAAATCATCGATGTCTTTTTCTAACGAATTGATTGTTTTCTTCTTCGCGGCCAAATCTTTTTCTTTTTCCTCCAAACGGTGCGAAAGATCGATAGCTTCCTGCTGATATTTGTTCGCATCGAGTTCGAATGTAGCCTTTTGCTTCGCCAAGTCTTCGAGCGCCGATTTCGTGTCGTTCAATTCGCGCTCGTAGATTTCTTTTACCGTAGTTATCTCTTTCGTGAATGCTTCTTGAGAAGTACTCACTTGATTTTGCAAACGCAAATTGTCCCCTCGTAGTTTGCGAATCCCTTCAATGTAGTTGGGGAGATTGGCGTTTAGATGCTGCAATTCTTGCGTCTCTTGCACTTGAGTGACGGCCAATTGCCGTAATAGTGAGGTCGGTGGTTCAGCGGAAGACGACACTTCTTCGCGTATTGCCGTCGAAGTGCTTTGCTGTTTCTTGCTGCGAGTTGACATTTTTCGAATTAGAGTTTTATTTCTGTTGCTTTTAATTAGATTTAAGAGAAGTGAAAACTCAAAAGAACAAAATTAAGTTCTAAAAAAGAAGTCAAAAGGAACAGTTAAATCTGATTATTGCGAACGCGCAAAAATTCCAATCACGAGATTCAGCGTTTGATGCTATTTCCAACACTCCCACTCATTAAACACTGAATCCCAATAGAGAAATACATATTTTTCAGCAATTCCCATGAAATTTTTCTTTCTATATTTAAAGGTTATTTAATTTGAACCTTTAATTCTAAAGCAATGTTTTCTGGATGGTCTGATAATTTTGAAAATTTTAAAATTCGGTTGAAATTGCATAATCGATAGTGAAGAAAAAAAAATTGTCGCTTAAATTATCTCATGAAAAATTTGCCATAAGATTATTTATTTATATTTCATTTATATATCATAACGATATTATAATAGTTGTTCCTAAAATTTTATTTACTTAATATCACAAATCATAATACAGAAATTCTTGAAATGAGAATTTGTATTATTATGTTTCTTTTCATATCAAAATTCTGCTATTTTAACTATCTATTCTTCAATTTAGACAATAGTCTCTTAACAAGAAATTTTCGCCAAAAATTATCATTACCAATAAAATATTTTTCTTCACTCGTATACCTAGAAATTTAATTCAAACATATAGAACTTTAGCGGTATATAATTTATAAATTGTGTCAATGAAAAGAGCAAAAATTCTAGAACGAATGCATTTATCTTGAGAGAAAGAGAAAATGTTTTTCTGACAAGAGATAAAATAACTTTTCCTGGAATCGTATCAGCGCAGCGGATCGGACACATCAAAAAAGTATAAAAAGCATAAAAATGTAAAGAAATGAAACATTTTGAGAGTTCAATTAGTTCAAAAATTATGAATCTAATAATTTAATTTAAAAATGTTTAAAGTCATTTTTAAATTTGTGAATTTTATTATTTGCTTCTCTCTTTGTGCGTATCAATTAATTGAAATCACTGGAAATTATTTTCATTTTGAAACGATTTTAAGCGTTCGTGTAAACCAAAGATTTAGTGGAAATCTTTACATGACGATTACATTTCCTCTTTACGAAATTATTGATGCAATTGAAAATCAAATTTTTAATGAAACGGAAGAGCTTTTAAACGATTTATCTCTCGTTCCAATTAAATTTTCAAAACTTTCTGATAATTTATTTAAGCCGAAATTATTTTATTTAAATCTATATTGCAATCAAGTTTTTAGAAATAGCTCGTTTCTAGAATTTAGAATGTCACTCAAACATTTAATTATTACAATAAAAACCGTTGAGATATGCAATGACGAATTATATGATGGAAATATTCTTCATGTTGTGACAAAATTTGATGAAAATTCTCCGCACGTCACTAGATGCGCTTCATTTTATTTGCCGGAATACTATGAAATGTTTAATAAGAAAGTATGCGCTAATATTGCTATTAAAGCACATGTAAATTTAGATTTATTTGAATATCTTGAATCTCCTTATAAAACAGATTGCGAGAATTACAAAAAATTAAATGTCATAAATCGTCATCATTGCATCGATTCTTGTGAACTGAAAATGCGAAGAGAATTTTGCAAATTTAAATCGAATCAAAAAGAATTTTTTCATTTTCGCACAAATCGAAGTACATTTTTAATGGCGCTGAAAAATAAATTACATTTCGAAGAAAGTTGCTTCGCTAAAAACCGAATTCACGAAATTTGCGAAGATAAATGTAAAAAGCGCGATTGCAAAGTATTGTTGAACTCCTTCGTTTCGCAAAAATCGTTAACAGATACAAAGACTTTCATCATTCTAATCACAAGTTATTTAACGAATTCTGTGTACACTTGCAAACCTAAATTAACTTTCATCAACTTTTTACTCGACTTAAGTTCTACAATTGCTTTTTGGTTCGGTATCGCGATTTACTTTTATCTCTCGAATTTAATGAATTTTATTGAAAACAAATCAAATCAAAGAAATGGAAATGAAATTGATGAAAAACTTCGACGCAAAATTTTAAAAGAAGTTCTTCTTCAAATAGGTATTCGTGTCTTCGCTTTTTTATCTTATAAACTGAAATGGACACAAAATTTGAGATGCCAAGCATAAGTTTTGTATTAAAAACACCTGTCGGTCTCTTGAACAATTCAGCCGTATGCAAATCTTTTGCGCATTAATGTGAAGATGGATTTGTTGATGAAAGGTAAATTATAATTGTTTTATTATAATATAATTGTAATATTTTTTAATTATTTTCTTTAGCTTTTTTTCAAAGAGAGGAAAAAATATGGAATAAGTTTGTATTAGAAAAAGAATTTATAATCAAAAATATTTGCTACACTTTAAGCGAATTTGAACATTGTGTCAATTATTCGAATATTTATTTACAGCATTTAGAGGTGTTTTTATTAATTCGATTAGTACACTCACCAAACGTTGAAAAAATTTTAAGCAAGAATAAATTGAAAAGCATTCGAATAGATTTCTTAAAAAACGATGTCATTAATTATTGGATCAAAAAATCAAAACTTTTTCCACATTTAAATGGTCTTTACACTTTTTTCATATTTGTTTATGGCGGAAATGAAAAATTTAACTTTTTTGAAATGAAGAAAATGACAACTCTTTCATATAAATATGACGCAATTATCAACATTAGTAAAACATTGGCGATAAAGCTTTCCGCTCCATATTCTAATTGCGTCGATCATAAGAAAGTGAACAATTTTAAAAGCAAGTCTGATTGCATTTATCAATGTATGAAAAGAAAATATCTTTTTGATATTAAACAAGAAGAAAATTATAATAGCAAATAGGCTTGTTCACAGAATTGTGAAAATGAAGATTGTATTTCAACGAATTATTGTTTAGATATCTTTCGCAAAAATAATTTAAAGCAAAATACAATCATCCGAATTCAGCAGTCATTTCCTCCAATTACTATCAATTACATTTATCGACCGCAGTACGAATTAATAGACATGCTTAATTACATTTTTGGAATTATTTCAGTTTGGTTCGGAATTTCATTTCTCTCATTTTCTCAATTCGTTCAAAAAGTGTTAAAATACAAAATAAGATTTTACAAAGGATTTCACTTGTTTAGATTTACGCCTCTCGACATTTCGATTTATATTTGGA
>NCKU01001175.1:0-28126 GCA_003675995.1 Dinothrombium tinctorium | reverse complement strand
ATACTTCCTGAGGATACTTGGCAGCAAAATCGAGAGGAAATTTTTGTTGTCTAACATCTCTTAGAACAGAGATTCTCTCCATTTCAGTGTTGAAAGGTACAATCATTTCAAAGAAAATGACACCCAATGAGTAAATGTCAACCTTGTTTGAGTACATTACGCCGCGTATCTGAAGAATGAAACAATTGTTGACAATATTCCGGATAATTAAGAAACAACTACCTGCTCTGGACTCATATAGAGTTGAGTTCCGACACAATTTGTATGCCTTTCATCACCGTCAATAACGTCTTTGGATTCGATTTCTGGTGTCCTGAAGAAATCATCAACAGATGCTGCGGTTACCAAACCAAAATCACCTATTTTAATACTACCATCAACAGCGAAAAATATATTCGATGGCTAAAATAAAAGTTGAAAACAATTGAAAAATATTTAATCCATTCACCTTAAGATCGCGATGCATTAAACCCATATCATGAACGTAAACCACAGCGCTTGCAATTTGAAGAAATATCTCGAATATTGTACTGCGATCTCTTTTCGGGTTATTCTTCAACCATTCTCTAAGTGTGTCTTTTCTACACAGTTGCATTTGTATGAAGAGGAACATCTTTCGATTATTGAACAGTTCTTTCGGCTTCTCTTTGGTGTTTGAATAACATTCAGTTTCAACATTTTTATTTGACTTTTGAGAAACTGAATGTTGAAATACAATGAAAGAATCGCTCGAACTGTTTTCTGAATCACGATAACACTGATAGTTCAAAGAATCGAGTTTATCACCGATATCTTTACTTATCGGTACTTTTAAAGCTGAATTATTATTGGAGAGAAGACTCGCATAAATCGCTGTATTACTCAGCGGCGAAAATGAAGAAATCTCACTATTTTCCCAATCTCTGAGGCGAGACTCTTCGATGTCGGCGGGGGGCACTTCAAGCCATGAATTGTAAAATCTCACGATTCCTCTGTGGTCCAATTTTGCCAAAGCTTTTACTTCTCGCATCACTTTTTCTCTTGCTTCAGCACGGAATGGCAGCAAAATTATTTTAATGGCATAATGACAAGTATCAATCTTATTTCTGCATTCAAGCACAACACCATAACCACCTTTACCTAATCGTTGAATAATTTCAAAGTCATTGTAAAATCTCGACACATAAGATATCTCTGTGGAAGATTGTCGAGATGTGGAAGAATTTGTTCTGCTCGACTCAAGAAGCGTTGTGTTCGTTTGAGGCTTCTCTTCACTTTGTTCGATACAATTTGCCAAAATACAATCTTCATTAACCAAAGGAGAAATGGTTTTGGCACAATGTTGAAATTTCCGTTTTAAATAAGATACAAAAATATTAAGAAATATCGCTAAGGTAATACTAATGCCGAGCACTTCTTTCCACCAATGCCATAGGGAAACGATTACAACTTGTTCTATTTCATCGTTTTCACACGTATTATTAATTTCGTTGTGCAATGAATGCATTAATTGACTATAATTCTTTTCATAAACACACTGTTTGGGTTTGTTCTCCTGCTCGTTGTTAGTTTCGTGAAAAGTGATTACTGTAGTCTGTGGCTCTTGAGCAATCAAAAATTCCATTGAAGGAACGACGGTCAAGTGAGGAACAATTTCTGCTCTGGAATAACCAGGATATTCGTAAAAACCATTGAACAAAACATCAATATCATAGGATATATGATCAGAATCGACAAAGTCTTCACTTTCGTTTTCATTTTCAACTTTTGGTCCTTCAATTAATGGAAGTGGTTTCAATGAATATAGTGGAGTGTTATCCAAATCGACAAGCGTTGTAAGAGCATAAAGTGATTTTATGCCCGTTTCTCCGATATATATACTCGAATACAAATTTTGGATTGAGTGAATATCATGATTTTTTACGAAGTCTTCGCTAAATGTTAGGAATGGCACTTGTATCATTTGTCCAAAAGCAGTCATGTCATCGAATTCATACAATGAAATTACGGGCGAGCCGAGTTCAAGCGACCAGAGCTCTTTAGGTTCAAATCCGCTTTCATTAACCGCATCCAAAGCGACAATTTTACCAGTTTTGCTGGATGTTAAGAGAAGAAGCTCATAATGATTTTGAGCTCTTATTAGATTAGCGGTGTTAGAATAATCAACAACAGTTAAATTCCATATTTTTTGTTTTCTTTTAATATCAATCACAGTTAATTGAAACTCTGTTTTAGTAATGAGCAAGAGTTTTTCATCCGAAATGAACTCGTCTGCGTAATCACGCGGTGGTGAACGTGGACAGTGTTCACCGTCCGAATCGAGTACCATCTTTTCACCACTTTCTTTGTTCACAGTGAACCAAGAGTCGATCTTTTTACCGATGAAAAGAAGACCGTCTTTACTACGACAAGGTGAAAGTGCGATTAATTCGCTTAAAGTGAATGGCAGTTTTTCTAACAAATCTCGCGGCTTTTGTTTGCCGTCGAATCTAAAATTACTCTCAATACTATTGTAACGATAGATTGAACCATCTTTTGGATCGGGTAAAAATAGCGGCGACTTGAGTTCAGCGCTTGAATTCGGTGCTGACGGCAATTTGACCAGTGACTGTTCGCTGAGTGACCACTTCACGCGACCGCTGCGTTTGCCGATCGCGTAAATTGAACCGTTCAAAGTGACCACTAACAAATTAGGCTCGAAAACGGTGATTGGTGACGAGGTCTTGGTTTGGGCGCATTCGACGAGTGAGTGTGTGGTGATCACTGCTAATATGGAAATAATAATGTAAAAGAGTCGTTTTTCGAAAGAAAGCATCGTTTTCAAAGAAACGCTGGCTTCCATTCAAACATCGCTTTCATCATTTCTTCGCTAAAGTTACGTGTAGCTTGACTGCGATCGCTGTTTGCGCCCTCTTCACGTCGAAATGCACACACTTTTCGTTTTGGCTTTCGAAATCTTCTTTTCAAAATTTTATTTTAATTTTTCACTTCTGCAAACTTTAGTAATTGTTACAATTTTGAAAAATTCAAAAAGCAATTTGCTTATTATTAAAATTAATACAATGATTATTCTGTTTTTGAAACATTCTAAATTCATTTAAGCCCAAACAGAGTTTATCTACTGCCAAAGAAAAGTTTTTTCACTCTTTTAATAATTTTTATCGAGTTTAAAATTCAAAAGATAAGTTCTAAACAAAAAGCTTAAATTCAATAATCTTCAAGAAACTATTATTATATAAAATAGTTTTCAAGAATTTGTGTACACAATGAATCAATGTAAATATCGGTGAATAGCTACGCAAACAGATAACCGAACGAAAAAAAGTCAATAGGATAAAAATCGCGTTAAAATCGAACGATTTCGTGCAAAACGAAGACGAAAAAGCGAAAGAATGCGAAAAACTTTAAAATAAAAAAACGAAGCTCAAAACGCGAATTGAGAGACGCGCATTCATGCAATGAAACGAAAGTCCCTCAAAACATCGATTCAAAGCACAAAGTGTGTGGAATCTGCTTTCCAATTTTCACTCTTTATTCACAAATTTCAAACGCAAAGTTTTTGCTTTCCGCTTTATTTTTTGCAATATTCAATTCACGAATTTTATATTGCATTTCGAAAACTGAGTTGTTTTTCTGTCAGAAATTTTTTAATCCAAATCGCGATAATAAAGAAAATCGTTTGACAAAAAATTTATTTAAAAAATTCAAAGAGGTGAGTTCGTCGCTTTAACGATTGAAATTAATTTTCGCTTTTTAAACTGATAAAATTAAATTCGGTAAAATTCAATTTTAATCAAATTAATTGAAATGCTGCTTTTCATACAGAGAGAGTTTCCCTTCATGGCCTCTTAAGAGTTACGCTCATAATTACGTAAACGTTCGCTCGAATAGCCTTCAAAATGTGTTGGGTGTCGCGTTTTGAAAGAAAGCAAAAGACTGCGCAAACTGTCGGTAACATGAATCGAACCATATTTCGTGTGTTGTTTCGTTTTAAGTCACGCAATAAACAAAATTAGTTCGGCATAAAAAAAAAGCTGACGACGACAGCAGAGTGAAGCTTGTTAGCAATTTACGGCATATCCAATCAATTTAAATTTTAATCCTTTCATTGCGCATTAATTGCCGACGTTGCGTTACCATTTTCTTTGATTCACTTCTTTGTTTTACCGAAACATTCGCCCGATAAAATTATCTTATATTGCATGATTTTAAAAGTTTGAGTGTATAGCGAATTTGCGCGAACTGTGCTCTATTGGGAAGTATAAAATGCTGTGCGTTTTAAAGTTTGACACGTATTTTGCTTTTGTTTGCGATCAGTGAAAGTCTTCACTTCAGCCACTCGTGTTTTAATTGGAATTTTTCCATTTAAAGCGTTAATCGACAGTACTCGATATTAAAACAATCGACAACTATGTACTTGAATGCGTTACGAAGAATTGTCAATTTCGCAGTGAATAAAGTAAGTGCGATTTATCTACTCGTTAATACTCGAGAAAAAAGTTTTCCTTTTCATCGTTTGCTTTTTATTCGTTTAGCACGCTGCGTTTAATCCTAATAATTTAAAATATTTATCGACTAGTTGCATAAATTCGCAACTTGCCAACCAAAAATACATTGAATCGAGTCAAGCTGCTCATCCTTTGACGATACTTTCTGAAGAAGAGAATGCCTTCAAAGACACTGTTTCAAGATTTGCTAAAGATCGAATCGAGCCGCGAGTTAAAGCAATGGACGATAAATCTGAAATGGACAAAGATTTGGTAGACGAGCTTTTTCAAAATGGACTGATGGGTATTGAAGTCGATCCGAAATATAATGGAACCGGCGCTAATTTCTTCACTGCTGTACTCGTTGTCGAAGAGCTTGCTAAAGTGGATCCATCGATGAGTGTGATGTGCGATGTTCACAATACACTTGTGATTCCAATTTTCACGAAATACGCAAACGAGGAACAAAAAGCAAAATATTTACCACGTTTAACCACCGACACAGTAAGTTGTCATTATCATGATCTTGAAATGTGCGTTGTCATTAACACGTCGGTGATTTGGCACAAAAAAAGTACAACGTCACACATAAATTTAAAAGATAATCGCTGTCCAAAAAATGTGATATGACGAGTGCTTTTCGTTCACATATCATATGTGTATTTATCTTAGAACTTCCTTTTGATGGAACATTGCCATAAGTGTGGGTTTACTATGCTATCTTCTTTTTCGCTCCTTGCAATTTAATGATTTCTTTTGTTTTCTTCAAAGTTTCTGTTTCAAATTATTCCATTGAAAATATTCTTTTTATCGGAAAATTTTTCTGTAGCCTAAAAATTATTTACTTTTAGAGGTTAAAACTTTTTATTCAATAGGTGGGCTCATTCGCTCTTTCTGAAGCTGAATCTGGATCAGATGCATTTGCATTGAAAACTACTGCTAGAAAAGATGGCGATCATTGGATACTTAATGGCAGTAAATCATGGATAACGAACTCTGAGCAATCAGGAATTTTTATTGTGTTTGCAAATGCTGATCCTTCGCAGGGATACAGAGGCATTAGTTGCTTTGTTGTCGAACGCGGCACTCCTGGCTTCACCATTTCAAGAAAGGAAGACAAGCTTGGAATCCGTTCCTCGAGCACTTGTCCTTTGGTTTTTGAAGACTGCAGAATACCGGCTTCCAATTTGATTGGAACGTTAGGGCATGGCTACAAGTATTCAATCGGAATTTTAAATGAAGGTCGCATAGGAATCGCTGCACAAATGCTCGGCTTATCGGAAGGCTGTTTCGATCACGCAATTCGATATACATTCGAACGAAAGCAATTCGGAAAGCGATTGTTCGACTTTCAAGTAAGCTTTTCGCTTCATTTTGAAAGCGAATCGATTAAACCGTTTACTTTTAGGGAATGCAACATCAAATCGCTGCGATTAGCACTCAAATTGAAGCTTTGAGACTTATGGTTTACAACGGAGCCAGATTGAGAGATGCAAAATTGCCATTTATCAAAGAAGCGGCTATGGCTAAATATTTCGCTGCCGAAGTCGCTTCAAACACTACATCTAAATGCGTAGAATGGTTGGGAGGTGTTGGATTCACTCGTGATTACCCAGTTGAAAAATATTACCGAGACGCGAAAATCGGCGCAATATACGAAGGAACTTCAAACATTCAATTGAATACGATTGCAAAGTTGTTGGAGAAAGAATACTCATAATTTGGCCCCTTTAGAATACTCATAGTTTGGCTTCTTTCCAATCAAAATCTTGTCAACTTTTCAAAATTTTTCTCAAAAAAATTTTCTACTTTAAAAAATTATCTATAAAACTAGCAAATCAAACAAAAGAGTAGCAAAGCAATTATTTTTTTAAATCATATTTAACGTCATATGTTTAAACAATCAATTGAATTACAAGCATTGAAGTGTTGACAACATATCATATCTCGTTCAAAAAATCATTCACGAGTTTAGAAAGTTTGAACAAGATTTGTGCGTAAACAGATGGCGTGTCGTCTTTTAATGAAACTTCTTTACTTTCAATCTCAAGAGCTTCTCTTCATTCCATATAAGTGTCAAATTGAATGAAAACGAATGTCGTAAACACGAGAACGAATATGAAAGTCTAAATTTAAAGAATTGGTCGTGAGCTATGATCAATACACAAATGTACCTGTTCTTTTCTGCTATTTGTACCTCTAATAAGCATTTTATCAAAATTTATTCTTCGATTAAAGTTTGTTCGTTCATAAAATAACTGAAATTATAGTTTATTACGAGTAATAATAAAAGTCATAAAAGCTTAAATAGATTAATGCGAAATGAGAAGAAAGAGAAAGGAGTAAAGTACAAAAACATTTTCATATAAAATGGTAAAGTTGACGATTAATGAGCGAGAAAGTTACGGCGAAGCTAAAAATATGCATAAATTGCTTAAAAGTTAAATTTTATGGAAAAAGAGTTTAATATTTAATCGCGTATAATTTGCGGAGTAAGTTTACGACGATTACTCTTAATTAATGAAGCGAGTGTTTGTGATTAATGAGTTTCGATAATTTAAGTTTAAATAAAAAAGAAGAGAGAGAGAGAACTTTGTCTGCTTTTTACTCTCTCAGTTTGTAAAAAGTAGAGTAGAAAGATTTGAGCGCATAAGTTCTAAAAACAGTTTAATTTGCATCTAAATTCAAAATCAAAATCAATAGCGACGATTTTCAGCTTCGTTCACTTTCTATACTTTGAACGTATGTCGTAACAAATTTAGTGCTCGATAAGATAGATACATGCAAACATTTTTCTCTCTTTTCTTCGAAAGAAAAAGTTTTTCTTTTATTGATCGTTTCGTTTCGTTTGCTTCTCTTTTTAAGAGCTTAACTTTTACTTCAACAGTAAAGTTTTCTTTGAAATTACTTTTCTCTCTCTTCTCTCTCTCTCTCTCTCTCTCTCTCTTCTTTTTAATTTCGTGTAAATTTGAAATTCAGTTTCGAAATTTGATTCCGAATGCAAAGCGAAGAGTGAATGAAGCAGAAAAAAATAAGCTTTAAAATTTTGATGAAATTTGAATCGAGAAACATATAAATAGAAACGGATTGATATATATAAAATATATAAGATGATAGATGAAAAAATTTTCTCCGTTAAAGCTTTGGTGTGTAACTTTACTTTTCACTACGCTTTAATTTAACTTCTCTACCTTTTTACTATTTTACTTTACTTTTGACTTTCTCGCTAAAGTTTTCTCGAAAACAGATTTCAGTTTTCTATATCTATAGATATATACACATAAAGTGAGTATACCGCGGGTAATATGTACATTCGAGTAGATTTTTAAGTTCAATATCAATATTTTAAGTTTAGTTTTGCAAACACGAAAGTTTTATATTTTCAGCGAATTTTTTTGATTGTACGCAAAACGATTCGTGATTTTTGCAAAGCTTAAAAAAGGTTACATTTTGCAAAAGAAGAAAGAACGAAAGAGAAAACTGTTTCTTATTGCATTTGCAAATAAAGTTTTTCTCTTTCTTCTCTCTTTCTGCAAAGTGCGTTTGAAAGAGAGCGAAACGAGAATTTTCATTCCTCGTGAGTAAGCTTTCGTTCGAGTGATCAATAAACGAACACTATAACCTCACTTCTTCCTCTACTTCTTCTTCTTCTTCTTCCTCTTCATCTTCGTCTGCTCGCATTTAATCTCTGCTCTGATTTTAATTAGTTTCGTTAAGCAGATGCATTAATATTTTCTTCTTGCTTTTCAAACGACGATTTCTTTTTAGCATTTTAAGTGAAAACTTTTTCCAACCGATTCAGGGCAATGAATGCTTTTAGTTTTAATTCTCACCACCATCTTTTGATTGCGTCTAATTAGAAATGATTTTAAATTTAAACATTTTCGATATAATTGAGCCTTTTTATTTATCATACTTTCTCTTCAAATGCTTTATGAAAGTGAAGCGAAAATAAGCAGAAAGTGTTTATCAAGTGTGACGAAAGTTTCAGCTTGAGAAGCAAATTTGGCAACAAATTCACAAAGGAATTGATGTCATTAAATTTGCGCGCAAAGAATGTAATTGCTTTTGTCACAAAATTACAATCTCCAAAACAAAAAACGAAGCGAGCGTAATTTCGTCGTTTATTAGCGCTTAATTGAGAATGAGTGCAGTTGTTAAAAAGTTTTTCGGGCGACAATTACTCGAGTTTTATTACTCGACTGTATTTTCTCTTTTCTCTACTTTTCTCCATTAAACGTCGTCGTTGAAAATTGCAAACCGTTTTCTTCTTCTTCTTCTTCTTCTCTTTAGAGCATCGCATTTTATTCTTTCGACAAAAAGCAACAAAAGCCGCGAACAAACTACAAACTCGCGCCCATTGTTTGCTTTATTTCTCAATCAATTAGAAATTGTTTTCAAGCTTTTTTAATTTGTGCACACTAATTTCAAAGTGATGATCGCTTTTCACAATTACTCTGTGTTATTTGATGTTACGTTATAGGCAATGATTTAACGTAGAGCTTTCAACTTACGTTTGTTATCGTCTGCTTTCCCAGCGATTAGACTTTTATTTATGAGACATTACACGAATGATAATTTTTTAATATTTCATAAGCATTCAAAACTTTCTTTAATTTGTAATCTAATATTTAAAGCTTCCAAAAATCGTATAATAACATCTTCCTTTCCCTTTCTATATTATCGACTTCATTCGCTTCCACTTCGGCTTGAACACAAATCTCATCATCTTGATTAAATTTTTTTTTGTGATTCGAATAAATTTTGACGATTTCATTGCTTTTTTTGCGACTTTTCATTTTTCGTTTCGAACACCGAAAAAGTTTTTGAAAAGAGCGAAAGAGAAAAGCGACATTCAGTTTGCTGTTAAATTTACAATCACAGCAATATTTTCGCTTTCATTGTAAGTAACAAATCGGCTTTTATCCAAATGGGAGGACGTGAAAAGAGTGGTAGAAAATGGTTCCTTTTGCGATGTTTGGGGAATAAAGTCAATTCGTCAAAAGTGAAAATTTGTAAATGTTAAATGTGTTTGTTGAGTTTTAAATATTTAATGTCAAATGAAATGAAAGGAACGTTTCGCTTCTCTTCGCTTTTTATCATCTGCACTTAATTTGCAAAATCTGTCTGTTCGCATTATAGGCGCATTAAAAAAGCAAATTCAATGTCAAGTGTTATGTGTGCTTTTTGCGCATAATTAATACATTGAAATTTGCGTTAAAAAACACGAGTCGACAAACTGCGTTTCGAGCAGCGAAAAATTGCGATACAACATCTTTAGCTTCTTATTTTAATCTGTCAAAACATTTGCACAATTTTCTTCTTCTTCTTTTTATTCTTTCGCAGCCTCCAAACGCATGTTCTGCCGCTTAAAAGATCATTTGTCGCTTGTGAAACACTTAACGAAAAAGGACACACAAATTTTATGAATATGTAATACGCATTTTTGTTGTGTGGGTCTGTCTCTTCTCTCGCTACAAAAGCAAACTTACGCGCACAGCTTTTAAACTTTACGACAACAACAATGCGTACGTCGATTTAACAATCACTGCCATAAGTTTTTACCCCATATAATCCGAACGCACCCCGCACACTACTTTTCCATTCTATTCTTTCCATTGTATTTACCAGATTACATTTTAGCGTTTAGTTTAGCGAAAGGTGGGTCATAAAAACAGACACTCGCACTACACGTACACACACATTTCACTATTATACCTCCCTGCGATTACATTTAATTCGATAGAATACAGTGATGAAGAAAATCTTATGCCGTTTAAATGTACAATCGTCTCAAAAAATCAAAAAAGTTCTCGTTTTTTTAACGATTCAGAAATTAGACGCTCTGGCGAGTGTTATGAATGGATGAAAAGCGCATTGTTTTATCGATCACTGTATTCAATCTTATGTCAGTTTCGGTTAGCTTAGAAACTTTTTATCGCGAGCGAAAAAATAAACTCCATTAGAAATGTATTGAAAAAAGCAGAGAGAGTAACTCGGAGCATAATTTTGTCACTTTTTTCCGAAATACGTGCACAAACTTTATTATGTGTGTCAATATTTTTTCTAACTTTTCTTAATAAAAATGCATCACAAACTCACGTTGAAAAAAGTCACATTGTATTTTTAATGAATTTAAATTTAAATTTGAACAGAGAAAAAATTTCAAACATTGGTTATGAAAATTTTTTTCTACATTTGTAAAGATTTCAAACAAACATCGAGCCCATAACCCAGTGTATGAATGACGATTTTTTTCGCGATAATAGTGACGAAAATAATTACACTTTTCTTCTCATTGTAATCAATTTTGAAAATGTTTATATTTTACGCATGAATAATGATGCACAACACACCAAACACTCACCACCATATGATCGTACTACCAAGCAAACTAAGCGAATCTATTCGCTTTGCTTCGCTCGTTTTATTCGTAAATTTAACGCAGTTATCGCTTAGAACCCTTTTGCAACTTAAACTAAACTTTTGCTATCCGCCTAATTGCGGTCTCCCACTGTTAGTTTTGAAAGCCGCATTTAATTTGATCGACAATTAGCAGTATGACAGGAAATATTCATCCTAAATGTAGTTTATACTGTGAAAACGGAAAGCAATACACACGAAAGCGTCTACCAGCGAACCAGTACTAGTAAACTGAATTGTGCGCTTGTGTTTGCTTTTATAGAGGCGAAAGTGGGCACAATTGCCAAGTACTGCACGTAAAGCAGAGACCGAACGTGCGGATATTCTTCGTAAACACGTGCTGCACGAGTCTAGCGGTATAATATTTCACGAGATCGCGGTTACACTCGAGTGATACTTGAAATTCAAAGAGCAATTATTTCGTTGTTAAAACGAGATGCTTTGCTACACGCTTTTGTTGGGAGAAAACGAATAAATAAATATAACAAAAATGCGCTTTGTCCAAAACGTTTTCACATCGGTTTGCAAGTATCGTCTTCTCAAAAAGTAAATGTAATCGATTGCGAGTTTTCTCTCTCTTTCTCTCTTTTCTCTCGATTAATGAAAGTAATTGTACGACATTCGAGTACCTGTGTGTGTGTGTGTGCCTCACTCAAATGAATTGAATGAGAAAGAGAACGACGAATTGAATGATATGAGTGAATAGCGATGGATTAAGTACGCTTTTGGCGAACAAAAATGTCGAGAGTAAATAATTACATTTTTTGTTATCGACAATAAAACGCGAATGCAATTGAATGGCGAACGATTATTTGATATGCATTATAGATTCGCAGCGAAACGCAAGTTGCTGACAAAAAAGTTTCGTAGCTGATCTTTGCCTAAATAGTGTTTTCAAACCGAAATTCTTTTTGAAATGTCAGAAAGAAAGTCATAATGAATTAAAAACCTCAGCTTTTCATATGTTTTATAGATGCAATACACATAGCATGTATTGTTAACTTCGCGCTATTGTCATTAGCTGAGTTCGTGTTTTGTGACAGCAACTGTCAAAAAAAGTTATGCGCCTGCAAAAACGTTGGGAGAACATTTTTCAAAAATAATAATAGTAATTGGTGAATTCGCACTTGTTTTCAAGTGTAAATTGAATTAAATTAATGAATTTATATTTTGCGCTTCAAAACTTTGTAATTCACTTCTGCGATAATAAATTACACATCTTAAAGCATAATTTACAACTAAATTGATCAATTTTTCAGATGAAAGCGTACAAAGCAATTAATTTTTTAGAATAATTTCGAATGTAGAAAACACAATTTAGACGAGTGCTTATAGATTACAAATAATAGAATAAAAGTAAAAATTTTAAGAATTGAACTGCGAGAATAAGAATGAAGCGACGAGAAGAATGCGTTTTGTTTGATTTCGACAACAATTGGATTAAAATTAAGATTAAAGCAGAAGTGCGCGCTTTAAAAAGGCAAAAAGTGTTTTGTTTCTTCTCAAGCGAAAAACTTTTCTCTCTTCACTCTTTAAATTGAAGCGAAAAACGAAACTTTTCGCCGTTAAAAAAGAATAGAGAGACAAATTTAAAGCCAATAATCGAATCATTTCGTAGAAAATGTAAAACTTTTGTGCACTGTCTCCTTTCATGTTTGAAACTTCTGAAAGCGCAAGAATATGACTTGTAATTGAACATAAAAGAACACGTTATGGGTATTCAATTTCAGCCATATTTGCTTAAGATCTAACTCTATGCTATATTAAACTGATTTTTATTATATCTTTCTACAACGACAATATTTGGTGCACTCTCGATAAAGTGCGCCTGAAAACACTTTTCACACATATTAACAAAAGATTTGAAATATTTTTAACTTGAACAAAATTTGAATAATTTTATTCTCACTTAAAACTTTAGATAAATAGTTGTTCAATTATATTTAAAGCTTGATATCAAAGTGAAAAATGCGAATAACAAATAATGGTAATCATTGAAGTGAATTGTGTTCTCGATAGCAGTTCTCTGCTGTCATTACAGAAAGAGAGAAGAAATTCAATGTTTGGTTTATATGCTTCGCTCTCTAGATGCAGTAAGAAAATTTATTTTCACTGAAAGCGTATAGCTTTCGACTCTGAAAAGCCCTCTTTAAACTTTCTTTCTAAATATTTGCAATAAAAAACAGAGTAACGAGATAACGCTTTAAGTTGAGCACACGTTGTGGAAAATTGCGATTTTGAACTTGTACAGTGAGCGCAAATAATCGAGCTTGATTCACAGAGCCATCACATTCGCGCCTCATCTCGTGTAAATTGCAACTCATTACGCACTTGATTTACACATAAAGCGTACGCTTGTAGAATGTGCTAAAATGTGATGCGATGTGCAAATATATTTACTCGAAAAACTGCTACCACTGTTTAGATGATTCTCTTTGTGTATAAAACGATAATTTGCGCTCTGTTTGAACGAAATTCGTGTAAATTGTCGGCAAATATTGGCTTTGAACAGCAAACAGCAGCAATATCGATAAAGTGAGGAAGCGTAGGATGAGATATACGCGCTCACAATACACAAGCAAAGAGTAGAAGTGATGGATAAACGGTTTTTGAATCGAAAACTAAACTTTTTGCTTTAATTAGTTTTAGCGGTCAGCAATCAAACATTATTGCATTCGAAAGAACGAAAGCGAATGAAAACGAATTCAGCACGCTGGTAATCTAACCGAAAATTTGTTTTAAAGTAAAAAAAAGCGTCTTCTCATCTCAAACTCGCTCTTCATCTCTGCTTCACTTGAAATACAAAATGCATGAAGCGAATAGTATGCATTATGAGGCTGAGCATAAAAGCAAAGTAAATAAGTTTTAGATTTAATTTAGTCGGTGTTTTTCACTCGTAAAGAGAAAACTAGCATTTATATATTACGCATAAAACACACGCATACAACGTTATTAAATCATCTGTCATCGAATCCGATTTTTCTTTATTTAATTTGCATTTGCATCAAAATGACGATTATTATGTTTTTTGTTTTTTTTTTCTTCCTCTTCTTCTTCTTCCTCTCAGCGAGCGAGAGAGCGAGTGAGAACGAGAGAGAACGCGAAAAGCGTTGAGTGAGGCGAGCGAGAAAAAGCGAAATAATTGCAGCGAATTATTCTTAATAAAATAAGTTGACATATTTTTACATTTGTGTATATTAAAGTCGCTGTAATGCACACACACAGATATAGAGAAGATGCGATGCGACGATATTCACTCGCTCACTATTTGAGAGAAAACTCGACATCGCGTACAAAACGGCAAAATGTCAGCTACTAATCGAGAAAAATATACACTTTGCACAATATTTTCTGCGAAAGAGCCAATGTTTGTCAGCGTCTACATCATGTTGCGGTAGCATACAATGCAATATACAACACTCGCATACAATGGAATAATGTGATTCCGAACGAAAGGTAAAACTATGTGACAAATGGCTTCTCAAATTGGATCAACTCTCGCAAGTCGCGTTTTCTCTCTCGCTCTCTCCGCTTCTCTTTCGCTTTTCTTTTACGCCGCACATTCCGCTTTCACAAAGCCTCTAAAAAGAACTTTTTTAGTTTATTTTTCCTGTTTATTTCTCCTCCACTTCTTACTTCTCAATTGTGGCCATGTTTTTCCGGCCAATGTGCAAGCAAACAGCGAGCGATATGCTTTTCTTTGTGCAACGCTTGCCTCGCTTTTCATCTCTTCAACCCGCATGGGTCGCGCTCGAGAGTGGCCGCACACTCACTCCTCCTCTCCATCGACTTATTGTCCACCGCTTTCAAATAAATAAGCCCAAATACCAATATTACAAATATTAAAGTGATGTTAAAAACTCGGCAAAACATTTTTCGCTCTTGAATAATGTTTATTCAATTTGTAAGGCGAATAATGGATGGAAAGCGACAAAGAGTAGTGGAGCGAAAAAGAAAGACAGAGCGCGGCCGAACAGCGAGCGCGAGAGGCAGAGGCAGAGAGAGCAAAGTGAAAAAGTTTTGTTAAGTCGGAATTGACGAGCGCGAACAAAAATGAAAATGTGAGGATCAATTTGTCTTCATTTCCCTGCTCGTCGATTTGATGAGTTTGTTATGCTTAATGCATTTAATAGAGAGCTACGGACCGCATACAGCGAACAGGGCTTTATTTAACGCGCACTTCAATGGTGTTTCAATGCGATATTAAGTAATCGCAGGAAAGCCAATTCCACGCGCGTTTTTCTCTTCCATTACTCGCTCGCTCTCCATCCATCCATTCATCCCTTTCAAAGACATTTCAAAAACAGCGAAAAAGAGACTTTTCACAGAGACATTTACCAACTCAAATTCGCATTTAATCTCGCCATGTTTACTCTCAGGGGCCACTTTGAGAGCAATGATCGCCGAGAGAGGCTTATATAAGTATTAGCGAAAATGGCCAATGAGTGCGCTTAATTAAAGTGAGTCCGAACCTGGAGTTTAGCAGCGCAAACAGCAGCAACACAAAAAGGAAGTAGACGCTCTGAGCAGCACTATTCAGCGAAGATGAGTTTTTTCTTTATGTCACTCGATACTCTCGCTGAGGCCGACTGCTTCGTGTGTGTAGCGTCGGAAGAGCGGAAGAGATTATTATTAAAATCCAACATCAATAAAATATTTTTTCTAGTCACTATAACAGCGTAGAGAGCATCCGCCGAGCAGTTATTTAAGCAGATTTCGCTTGCGAGCATTTTCGCTTTAGCCCAAGAGACGCTCGCCTCGAAAAGTGGTGCAAATCTACGTTTTGTAAAGATTCTTAAGATTAATGAACGTTAAAATTTAATGTCGTTATAATGGCGAGAAGAGTTTTCGCTTCTTCTTCTTCGTTCTTTGGTAAACAGCGGCAATTTATTCGAATTACTTCTTTAAACTATTGCCTTTAAAAACTTTAGTATTTAGAAAATGAAGAGAAAAACGCTTTACAAAGCTCTCGCTTTTTGTTAATATTATAGACGTCAAAAATGCATTTAAAGTAAAAAGTCAACATTCGATTTTGAAGCAAATAGAAGAAAGAGCACAAGATGACGAAGAGCAAGAAGATGAGATGAGATTTGCATAAGTTTAAAAGCATTCAGACTCGCAAAGCGAGTGAATGCAAAGTACAAGAAGCGAAAACTGCGATCAATTTTAGAGAGACGAGCATTTTTAGTGAAAAAGTTTAAATAAGTAACAATGAATTTTCTGCGAATAAAAAGCAAAATTGAAATCGCTCTTTAAACTAGACACAACTTTTCACTATAGAAATTTATTTTTATCTCTGAGTTGCTTTGAAAAACGCGCGAAGCGTTCGCTCTATACAAATCATTGTGCATACATTCGCTTTAATTCTTCTTGTTCAACAGAATTTCAATTTAAAAAATGTATGCAAAGTCGCTTTAATACTGCCTTTACCAAATCTTCGCGAATCACGACTCTTTCTTTTAAACAGCGTCTCTGCGATTTTTGAGCCTTGCGCTTTCGTAAAAACAGCGAAATCAGAACACAGAGATTTGCTCCTTTTACTCTTTCTCTTCATTTTTCTCGACTCTAATGCGATATCGAATCGCGATTCAATTTCCGAAAAAATGAATTAATCGCTGAATAATTCAGAAAGCAACTCTTTGCGAAAAAGAAGCGAAGAATGATTTGAATAATCGAATCACAGGATTACAAACGAATTGCGAAATAAAGCGGACGCGGTGATCGACGTGCAACGCATCTGAATGATGACTTTTAGCCGTACCACCTTCTCTTATCCATAGATGCGTAATGCTCGTCGTTCTCATCCTCACTCTCGCTCTCACTTCGTGCTCCTCTCTCGCGTACTCGCTTTCGATTCGCTTTCGTCGCATTCCATTTTACGCGCAGATAAATAAATCGAAAGTAGAAGCGATGTACTTTAATATGTTTTTACGCCTAACAAAAATGCGACACGAAAGAGGCAAAAACAAGACTTAAAGTAATAGCGAAAAAGAAGAGAGCGCGAGAAAAAACAGATAGAAAAAGCAATCTGCAAACAACCAGAAATGGAAAGAGTCATTTCACGCAGTATCAACTCGCTGATAACCTAACTGCGATCTTCTGCTGACAGTTACCATAAACCCAATGGAATTGCAGCTTTTCTTCGTGCATTGCCTTAAAACAAACTCGGAAATCAAAAGTGTATATTAAAGCTTTTTGTCAATCAGATGGAAACCTTGTAAAGCCAGCTTCTCTTTCGCTCTCTCTGTGTGTGTATGTTTGCGATGGCACGATGTTTTGCGAGCGAGAACGAGTGCTGGATATTATTAACGCGAGATACACTATTTACCGAGTGTTTAGGAGAAATGAGAGAAAAAGCGATTCGAGCGCAACAACGCATTCTGTTTGTGCGCTTTCCGTAAAAACCAATTTTCAACTATAACCACACTCAAACTCAATTAGCAATTTTGAAAGACACTCTTTTTTCGCTCCTTTCGAGAGTGAAACACTTTCGAGTCGATTTTGCTTCGAACGAGCGATCCGCAAACAGAGTTTCGCATCGCAAAACTCGCCTTGTGCGCGTGTATAGGTGCGCCCCTGAAAAGCCACTCACTTGGAAAGCGCGTCGGCCGACAAAGCGACAGCGATATAGGGACGAGTGTCCGAGAGGCGGCATTTGGACAACGGTGCATTGTTGTCGCCTTCGCTGAAGAGAGAAGGAGAGGAGACAGTGTTTGTCGCTAGCTTAGAACCCTTTTATCAGTCATTAGTTTGTTGGCAAATTCAATTGCCGACACAAGCGCTTTTTAAATGCACTCGCAGTTAAGTAAATCAAACGCGCACTCGTTTTCATCCACCTCTGGCCACAATGTTTGACGGGTGATTACCCTGAGGGAGCAGCAGCGAGCGCGAGCGCTCACCCTTCTAATGGCCCTGCTGATGGAGCAGTAAGTGCTCCCCGGCTTTGCAAGCTGTTTGAAAAAGCGAGCTCACCGTTTTATCCGTAGGCCCGGAATTGAATGGCAGCGCAGAGAACGAGAGACGAAGAAGTGGAGAAGTTGAGTGCATCCGTCGCATCTCTCGTATATCGAAAATGAGTCATTGAATATAGAGACGCAAATAATAAATTATATTTGATCGATATTAACTGCGCATTGACTCCATTGTAAACTGATATTTGAATCTCAATTAGTCGTAATGACAAGCATTTTTAGAGCGAAGCAGAGCCAAGTTTTGCATTCGCTTTCGCCTTCTTTCGCTATGAGAAGCATTTCGCTTTCTCTCTCGCTTGCTCTGTACTCATTAACCACAGAAGAAAGGAAATTCAAGCCTTATTATTATATTGCGTACATTGCTTTTCAGAGTCGGATTACTAAAATGCAGCAAAAATGGTCTCCACGGCAAAGAGCGAATTAAGTGCTTTCCAAATTAACCATACAAAAGAAGCTCTTTTGGTAACAATTTGAAGATTAGGATTATAACTGTTCGCAGCGTGCAACACTCACTCACTTCATTCACTAAACACACTGGCTTCGGCAAACAGCAATTCACTAAGCCGTTTTAACTTTATTTCTCTCTTTCCTCTCATCAAAACGCATCAAGTGCTTTCAAAATGACCTAAAAGCAAAGACGAGATTATTGGTACACGCATTTCATTTACATATTTGCAAATACTTTTGAAATGGCGCTGTGAATGAAGACGACCAGTGGAGCAGCGCGCGGATCCAATACACAAATCTCTATAATTCGATTGATTGCAATTGCCATTGTTCATTGATCGACAAAGAGTCGAGAGAGAGGAGAAAGAGCCGTTTAAAAGTTTCACCTTATATACACTTGTTTGTCGCAGATAGCGATTATTCTTCTTCAAAAGAATTCTCGCTCTCTCACTCACTGCTGTCAATTAGCTGTTAAACTCTTGTGCGCCAAATATTCTTTTCAGCTTAATTCGACGATGACGAGAGAAGCGGAAAGTTTTACTTTATTTTACACTTTGTACAAAAAGCTAAAGCGAGAGAGAGTTAGAGAGAGAGTTTTGTAATGAAATCAGGCGGAGAACAACTGGCAATCAATCTCTTCACTTACCAATAAACGCTGCTCGAATCATGGCTGGCAACCAATAGCATCCGCATCCACTCGTCGAGGCGCATTCTCTCGGCCGCTTTCTATTTACCCATCGCTATTTTCTCGCACTAATTTCGCTTCGCTCGACAATTTCTATACAACACACTCGCTCTCACTCGCACTCAAGCACTTATATTCAAGTATTACTCGAAAAACATACTCAAACTTTTTTTGCTTCCTCAAAACCGTTTTACTGCTTATTATATAGATTGCGAGAAGAGAGCGAGCGATAAAATCAAGTGAAACGCCGATCTTTTCAATGTGTTATGGCAATTATTGTCAACTCCGACTCCGAGGAGAAATCGTCTCCGCCGACGTCGCCGGTTATTGTCGACGATCGTTCGTCGGAAACCACGTCGCCCAAAATTATTCAAAATCCGTTGCTAACCGCAGCCGGTGCCGGCGGAAAAGTACTCAACAATTCGACTCAAACCGGGACCGTGATGCCGACAAGCAAACCACGGCTGTCTTTTTCGATCGCGAACATACTCAGCAAAACCCAAGTGTTCAAACACGATTTCGATGATAAAGGTAAATCGATGCGCGATTGTTTCTATTGCTTAATCGCATTACAATTAATTTCGCAACAAGGCTCGATACCGGCGGCGATGCACTACCCTTTTCCTGTATTCGCTGTTTCGCGATCGGGTCCAACAGTTTCACCGCAGTTACTAAACGCGGGAATGCTGGCCTCACTGCCAAGAAAACCAACGCCGTGGTATCCGTGGGCATCGTCGGTAGCCTCGTCCGGCTGCAAGACGGACTCGTCTAACCATAGTCACGAAAGCATTGATCAAACCTCAAGTAAGTCGATGAATAGTTTGATTGGCTTTTCTGAGTGCGATAAGAGCTTGTGATCATTTTGTCAAGAAGATGAATGTGATTTTCTTTCTCTTTTCAAGTCGTTAGATTTATTTGTTGATTTAATAACGAGCAAAGAACGTAATTTAACGAAATTTTTTGCGTTAATAGTTTTGTAGTATTGAGCAGAACGCAAATGCACCCACACCCTAACATTGATTAATTTGACGAGTGGAGAACTCGCCTTCCGTAGAAGTGTCTGTCGACCGCATCAATTGTTTGCTCTCTCTGGCTTTCTGTCTCTTTCGCTCTCTCAGTAATTGCTGCCGCAACAAGCGAATTAATAAGCGCAATGAATAGTGATGATGGCGAGGGACGAGAAACACCTGCACTTGTTAAATAGTGGATGAGTGAAGCGAACGAGCGAAATTTATTTGTTTTACTTTTAACAATGCCTCACTAATTGCCGAAACAATTCGCGTGTCACGGACCGCATGCGTTTTTGCACGAGTCGCATTATGCACACAACTCATCATTACACGCTTCGTAATAGTAATTACCGCAAAATTACTGTGCAGTGTATCATCATCTTGTATCGCACACCACCGGCACAATGTCACCGTTGGATCACGTAACCAAATCTCATGTGTTAGTCGAAGGCACGGAAAGTCGCAATTCTTCACCGCTTTCGTCGCCTATAGAATCTGGTCCGTGCGCGACGTCAAACTCGGATGTCGGTGTTGATATCGATATGGATGATGGGAATGGATCGGATTCGGAGTCGGAAAGTGAGATGAACTCGAATAAAGCGAAAAATGACAGCAACAATAACACAAGCAATAACAACAGCCAAAATCGGCGAAAGAAGAAGACGCGAACTGTGTTTACGAGAAGTCAAGTATTTCAATTGGAATCGACATTTGATATGAAGCGATATCTTTCGAGCTCAGAGCGTGCAGGATTAGCTGCTTCTTTGCACCTCACTGAAACACAAGTTAAGATCTGGTTTCAGAATAGAAGGAATAAGTGGAAAAGGCAACTAGCGGCCGAACTCGAAGCTGCTAACATGGCACACGCGGCCGCACAGCGCATACGAGCTGTTCCAATACTCTATCACCCGACAGCTGCTCATCATCATCATCATCATCACGACGCGACTGCAGCGCAATCGGCAAACAATAATCCAAACGCACTCGCGGTACCGACATCGGGCAACGAAAGCGCAGCGGTTTCACTACAAGCGGCGTTATCTTCATACTATTATCACCCAGCACATCACACGGCCGCCACCGCGTTTGTATCACCAGGTACAGCAGGAGGTCAGTCAGTAACTGCTTCGGTCGTGGCGAACACGGCTAGCATTCGACCGTCAACTATGCCTAGTCTCGTGTAAATATGTATTAGATGTAAATTTGGCGACATGTAACACATACACACATTCAGACGATATTGTACTGCTTTTTGCTCTCATCGAAACGACTTAATGCAGAAGTAACTTACTGTGAGGTACACACGCAAACACTGCCCTCAGCGGGCCTGTAAATAAGGTTAAAAACAAGAGTTCATTGCAAATAAAGAGTAATGTCCCGAGTTCACTTCAAGCAGCGGTGTTTTACGGCCATTCGGTAGACATTACTCGCGCATAGATCTTAAAATAAGGTGAATGTGATCGCGTAAATCCCGCTTTGGCTGGCTTTACGAAAACAAGGTTTTCACTGATTTACAGCAACTCGCATTTTATCCTCAGCGTTTCGTCTTCATTTACTGCGCCCTGCTTCTTTGTCGTCGTCGTCGTTTGCGTTGTGTAGCTTAGACTGGCGTGCATTTATTATTCGCTTGCTTGAGAACTAGTTAAACACCTCAATCTGCTTGTTCGCATGTTTAAGCTTGATAACATAATATTCGTTGTAATCTGTTTATGTTATGCTTGACGAGCATTTCTTTACTGTGTATATCATGCGTGAAATATGCTTAGAAACTTTTTGTGCCTGTAAACGTATATACGAGTGATTACTGCACTATCTACGGTAAAGTGAATGGATAAGTGAAAAAGTAAGCGATGCTCGTATTAAGTGACGCAAGTGAGTAAGAAGATGAAGAAGAAGCAGGCGATTCCTGAGGCAGGTAAACACAAACGAGCGATGGTCTCTCTCTCGTTTTCTTGCTCTTTCTCTGCTATATACATAAACTAAACGGCTATTCATCGGTAAGCGCACAGGGAATGCGTTTATGAAAATTTAATGATGAGTACCAATTATTGTTATGGACGGTCGATTTGCCCTAATCTTCGCAACAGTTTCTGCTTTGAAACGAGAGGGTGGAACTGCTTTTTCTCTCTCGTTCGCCGTGTGCTCAACGCTAGAACCGAGTGTATGTATTGAAAAGCTGTGAGCAAAACTTGCACTCCACTTTCAGAGACAATTTATAACCGTAAAATATGAAAAGGGAGAAAAAGTAATAGCGAAGAACCAATTTCTCGCCAAAGCAATAAAAGAGCCCCTTTCGCTGCCATTTAAATTTATTAGACGATATTTAACGTATGCGTTGCGTTTACTAATTGAGTCTACGGTTAAATCATTAATGAAGCCCCTTTACAACATACCGCTAAAAGTTATAAACCCATACGCTTATGTGTATGAATACACATGCATTCTCGACAACTGACCTCAGGGCGTAAACCGCATTTTCGGCAAATGCATTATCATTATCTTTCTATTCGCCTCGCAAGCATTTTCATCGACGAACGATGGATGCATTGAACAATCTCTCTATAAAAAGAGCGAAAGCGAACGCAGCGAGCGCTTTCTCTCTTATTATTGTTAGCTAATGGCTTTTTTCTTCGCTTATTTTTTCGATAAGACAACGATTTCGTAAAACGGCTCCATTTTAAACGCAGGCGAGCAAAATTTATCTTCGCTTTGCGATCACCAAAAAAGATGATCGCACTCGCGCTTTCTTTTCTGCTTCTATCAACACAACAGATTTGCCACGCCACTACCACGGACACGTTTCGCTCGCGATCGGTCGCGTGCCACGCACGTGCCGGTAATTTATCGCTTGTGTACACAGTAAATTAGCTTTATTATGTAAAGAAGAAGTAACGATGCTTAACATGGAGCGGCTGTCATCGTCTCCACTTCAGCCTACAATTTCGCGCACGCAAATAATTTGCTGACTTCCGACTGTGTTCCGACTTTGACCCATTCACACTTTGGCCTCCTATCGACGGACGGAACGAGGCAATTGTTAGCGAAGCTCGATCGCTACTGTCCTGCTGTTATTTTACGAGCGAAAGAGGCGAATAACGCAAATGTGATGAATCGATGCTGTTTTATGCATTATGAGCTGATCCAATCTTTGAACGAGAAGAGCACACAAGCAAAGCATTTTAAGCTTATCGACGAGTTTCAAATGCATTGCTTTCTAGCTCTCATTTAGTGCACAAATGCTGCAAACAATGGCGCGTATGATTCGCATTCGGATTTGCGAAAGAGTGGACGAGGTTTGATTTGAAAATAAAAGACGTCAATTTCGCATTAAAACTTATTTTGATAAAATCTCGAGTTTCGATCCATTGGGACAGTGAACAGTGTATATTTGCAGTAAAGTGTATAAATGCACTGGTAACGAATTGTATATTCGCGCATCCATAGGGATGACGCGGAGTAGTGTAGTTGTATAGGCGGCCGCGATTGTCTACCATCTGTCCTCCGCACAGCAATCTTCGTCGTTGGAGAGTGAAGTAATCGCAACTCCCTCACGATTAGTATCATACGAGAAACGAAGCGGAAAACAGTACATTTTCATTTCGCTCTTTTTTATTTCGCGATCAACGCAAAAGGTAACTTTTTGCGCTTTGCAGCTCGTTATGAAAACGGTCGAAAATCATAAAGCATTAACGCAAACAGATAGGAGCGAGAAGAATGAGCGGCGAGGAAGAAGAAATTGCCTAAAATTTTCGTATGTCGGTAAATAATTCGCGAAAATAGTTTGCGAAAATCTTCCCTTCGAGAGAGCGAAGTGAGTGAGTGAAGTTAGTAGCTGTAGATTAGAGAGAAAATGAGCGGTTCACGAGTTAGCGATGCACAGAGAATAGCTTCATCAATAGCTTCATCGAATAGCGGCTCAGATCGCGGCCTACATTTAGTCATCAACACTTCATTATCGGATTGCAGTGAAGACCGCTGCGCTGCTCTCGACAACCAGTCTTCAGATCGTTGCACATTTCAATGATCCGTGATATTTCTTTTTGCACACACATTTCGCTCATTATTACCATTATTTTTCGGCCACTTTGAGACTAACTTTCAATATACGCACGAGCCGAAAGAAGTGCTCTTTATTCTTTGGCTAGACGCAATTTCTTTTCTTTTCTTTTTCGACCGCAATTTTTCTACCGATGAACATATGGACTGCTTACGTGAAAAGTGCGTGAGAACCACCTTTCAGTTGTGAATATATGAAATCTCTAATTACAAATTGCTTTTCGCATGGTTTTCATTTGGAAATTGAAAAACATTCGGTTAGGCGAAGGCGAAAGCAAGCTCACTGCCGCTCACTCGAACTCTCTCATAATTGCCGTTTCAAAAACGGTTAATTAACTCTTGTAACGCTTTGCCGCTCGGTTCCATCCTTTTAAAAGAGACTCTTTTAATTACAGCGACGGATCGCGCGATTAAAAGCATGCTCTTAATTATCAGCTTGTGTTCGCCGTGTCGCAGTTTACATTTTTTGCCGAAATTTTATCGAAAAGTGTCATTAAGCAAGAAAGCGAAGCGAAGTGAAATGCTTCGTGTTAAATGAGAGAGCGAGGGAGTCGAGTGAGAACGAGAGAGAAGTTCGCTTCATCTCTCGCCGCATTAGAAACAAAAGACAAGCGAATTTGAAGCACAGTGTGTGCATAATGATTATTTATTCGCCGCATTTGCATCCTTCTGCAAATGGAATCATTTTTTGATATCACCGCTTTCGTCGGGAAATTTATGGATACTTCTTGTGCGTTTTGCATGTAAAAGCCTCTCCTAATGGTTTTTACGCCATTAGTTTTGGCAAAATAAATAATGCAAAGTGAAAGCGAGACAGCAAACTTGTGCACAGCGCGCAATGACTTTCGACGATTTGATTAATTGCTGACCAGCGTTTTATTGTGTTTTACATGGCGCATTCCGATGAAAACAACTCGAGCGCACAAAGCGCGTACGTATCGAGCAGCGGTATATAGCAGCGGCGGCAGTAACTCGAATCTTTACTAGATTATTGTATTACGCAAAATAGTGATGCTAAGTAACCATAAATGAACGCAAACACGGCGATCATAGATCAACATTATGGAAGAGACTCATTGGTTACTGCCGGTAATAATTACTGCTTAACGCTGGCAACTAATGGCGTTTACACCGGCAGCGAATGCATTAGTGATGAAGAAGCATAGGATAAATTGTCTAGTTGTTCTGTTTGTTCTTTTCGCTCTCGCTCGCACACATCTCCAACCGACTCCAAAGGGTTCTATTAATTAACGAAACAAAGAAGTCATTACAAGTCTCTTTCACTAATCACAAAACGTTTTCCCTCCTCTGCTTCTCACTCTATTCTCGCTGCATTTCATTCGATGGCAACTGGGATTTAAGCTTCAAATGGATAATTATGATACTTGATGGTGAGAGATATACGAATTTGTGAGTTTGTTGTGTGCGTGCGAGTGTTGCGATGATGTGCATCACTTCGACCTAATCTCTATTCTAACCATTGCAATTTCTCTCTCGCTCTCGCCGCTCAATCCATCTGTTTCATTTCTTCGCGCGCCGAGAATCACAAATCCAAAATCGCGAACTTTTTCGACGGATTTCGACGCAAATAACTTTTAGAAATTTTTGTCATCTCTTTTATGTCCTTTGAGACGCGGTTTTTTGCGAAATGTTTTTTGAGCATAACACTAGAAAAGCCGAGAAGAAAAGATCGAAAAGAAAGAATCAGACAGCGAGTGCAACGATTGCATAAACTCTATGGAAGCATTCGCTTGTTTCTTTTTTGGCGTCAAATCCTAGTTAACGAAATAACAACGCTGCTCTGCTTTCGCTGCGTTTTTTCAAGCTCTCTAATTCTCTCTCTCGTTCTCACTCGCATTTTTCTATCTCTCGCTTTCTGCAAATGTTTTCGCTTTCACAGCATTTTGGAAGAAGAGAAGAGAAGAGAAAAAAGAAAGAAAATTACGCTGGGAATAGGAGCCAGATAGAAAAGAGCGGAGCTAAAGGTTTACTAGGCTTTTACGCACCAAATTAACTTTCTGCTTTTCTTTCAAATTAAGAGTCGATTATCTTTAAGATGGAAATGAAAGAAGCGGCGCTCTCATGAGATGCTACTTTTAAACGAAATTTGAAAGCAACCAACCGTTTGTATAATACGTACACGCATATCGCTTTTTATCTCACCTAAACTTTTAAACTTATTAAAAAATAATTGCTTTAAATATAATATAGATAAAGTTGGAAGCAATCGTAACCAGATTATCGCATTCTTCTATTAACTTCGCCTTGATTAAGTATAAATACATTTATTAACTGCTTTTTTCTTCTTTGTTTTAATGCGCGCAGAAGATAAAACGTCAAATTGTCTCAATCTAATCGCGTTTAATTTAGTTTGCTTTTGCATTAAAAGCTACTTTGCTCTCTTTCGCCCGCTCTCTTTCTCTCTTTTTTAATTAAAAATGATTTATACTGAATTAAATATAACTTTCAACTGTGTTTAATTTCGGCTTTTCCGAAACTAAAGCTTTTTCGTTTTGCTTTTCAAATTAAACAACTCAAAATCGTTAAAATCTTTTTATTATTGGATTAAAAGTTTACAACTCGCGCTTATTATCCTACGCACTCGCTACGTTTTAATTGCTCATTTATAATTAATATTTATTAGCTTAAGAATTGTGAAAAATTGTTTCGCATTTAACTCGAAAAATCGTCAAAAAAATTTGCCCCGATTTAAGTCGAAACAAAATTCAGTTCGCTAACATTGTGCACAATTTTTTGAATACACGCTGTATAAAGTGATTGTTAGCGCAAAATTCAGCATTCAAAGTTAACGAAGCAAATGAAAAATGCAATTCGATCGCATTTTCTTCGTTATTCACGTTTTCTTTTTCAAAAAGCGTACTTTAATTTTGTGTTTAATCTTTGAAAAAAGCAAAGAACGTTAATTTCAATATCGCAATTTTGCTTCGTTTCTCCTACATTTTTCTTCGCACGCAATTATCTAATAACTTATTTTATTTTTATCAAAAGCACAAGTAAAAAACTCTTTGCTCTGCTCAAATTCGCAATTTCAAACGGATCTATATTTGCTTTCTAAATATGAGAATTTAATTTACCAAAACTCTAGAACTTATTCTTCTCTATTCATAATTTATTCTATTGCGCTTACTCTATAAAATTTGAATTTTGTTTAGTTTTCTCTCTCTCTCTCTCAAATGATCCGATTAAAAAATTTTTTCATTAAAAAAACATGGAAAAGAAATTTGCTGTATTATCAAATATTTACAGCAAGAAAATGCAAAAATAACTTGAATCGATCAACATTTCTTATATCATAGAAAAAAAAATTAAAAATACAAATTAATTCATGTTGGTAGTTCATTTTTACCTGTATAAGGTTCATTTCAAGTATTATCGCTTATTATTATAGCTTTCATAATATAGATGTAAGGATATAAATCATATCAGCTTTTGTGTTCAACCAAAATAAAATCTTTAGGGAGGATCAAAAAGGTTATTATGCATTTGATTAAAATGAGAATTAGTTTTTTTGCTTATTAAAATTTTCTCGCTTGTTCAGAATTCAATTTTATTTGAGAATTTTTGTCAAAACTAGCTGATTTATAACAAATTATAAGATAGGTACCAAAGGAAAACAGATTGCAGGTACTCAGAATTCTTGATGTTTATATAACGAAAGCTCTACTCGCTTCGAGTTGTAAACGCATTGTAAGGAAGCCAAGTGCCTGAAGTCTTTTTTCATTAATATGGGTGTACAACGTATTTTTATAAAAATCAAAATTTACTGGCCTTAAATGTAGTAATTTGTCTTCAAAAGATATTCTTATCTACAAGCTACTCAGAAATTAAGAAGTCACTTTTTTGAATAAGAATATTTCGCAAAATAGTTTAAAATAATATGTTAATATTTTTGATATCAAAATAATCGCGGTTTACCAATGAAAAACTTTTATACCGCTTTCACATTGAAGATTTTATTGAAAGATCATTTCGATGATATTTGAGGAAATTAGAGGTCTATATATCTTTGTTTCGAAATTTAATAAGTTTGAAATATGTGAATTTAAA
>NCKU01001174.1:0-28151 GCA_003675995.1 Dinothrombium tinctorium | reverse complement strand
TCATTTGTTGCATTCGCCCCTGCTTTCTATATTTATTGATGCGTTTAACACTCGTTATGTGCATACAAATCAGCGCTACACTTTATTCTTTAGCAAACGATGCCATTCATCGCTTTTCTTCTGAACACTTAACACTTCACTTTCTTCTCGCTCTTAATTCAGTCGCGAAAATGAGAGCAACGAAAAAAGAATTCCGCTCACGAGTATCAATGCGTTCGTCTCAATTTACACTTTCTAACTTTATGTATTTCGTTTTAATCTCCTCCACAATTGAAAATTCTCATCACTACATAGATAAAACCATTTAAACCAAACTTCAACTCCAAAAACTAAACGCCGAACTTTTTCACCTTAAAGCAATTTTAACGAACTTTATTACTCAAAAAGTTTTTCGTACCTCAAGTGGTAATGTGAAATTACTTGAAAAGATTTATTGAGGATGGGTGTAGCCAACAATATTTACATTGTTGAGTAAACCCTTTCTTAATGAATCTATTCAATCGGTTTTAATTAGCACAAAATTTGGTGATAAACAGTTCAGGTCCCACATTTTGTTTTGCAAATGAATGCAATCCATACACCTGAAAGAATGAGACTTCAACAAAATTGTGTGCACATGTTCGATCAACTTCTCTCTCTCAATTCTTCGCGTACGAGTTTTTCTAATCTTTTTCAGTTTCTTCTTTTGACACTTTTTTGGTACTTAAAAAAAGATAGATTAGAGTGAATGAGAAACGGTTAAGAAAAAGTTCTTTTGAACTGTATTAAGTTCTATAGATGATTACAGCACTTTGATGGTTTACTTGAGATTATACTCTGAATGAAAAAAAGATTAAGTAACATTTCAAGCGATATATTCTAACACTCAGGCTTTGTTTAAAAAATGTACACATCATAAAAAATAATTGAATGAAAGCAAGTCGAAATTTAGATTTCTTCAGACTTTTTCACGAGAGACCATGTAAATTAAATTTGATTGAAGTAAGCTTATTAGAATCAATTGATCAGGTATAAAATTTTAAAAAGCTAGCCGCGAAAAGAATTATTATCACTATCAAAACTCATTTATCTCATGTTGATGGTGTACCAAGCTAACTTTCTTGTGAAACTGAAAAAGTTCTGCAGTGTGTAATAAAAATTTCTTTTTGTTTTTTTTTGAAAGTGTTGAAGCAAAAAATCGAAAATTATTCATCTTTTTTTATAAACACTTAATATTTCAAACTTCTATCCACGTTGATGTGAATGATATAAAAGCGCTGAATTCGAAGAAATTTAACATCTGTTTCTATAACAAACGCCTTAGAACTTATGATAAAGTTTTTATTTTTGCAGAACATTTCTGTTCATAAAAAAATAATAAAAAATCTTATAGGTAAGAAACTTTTTGCTGGTAGAAAAACAGAATCTTCTGCGATGAATTTTTTTGCTGCTTAATATTCGCTTCATTCACTTACGGCGAAAATATAATTCTGAACGACTTTCAAAAGAATTTTCCTAAAAGAGACGAAGAGAATGCAAATACTTTAAAACTTATAATTTAATAAAATTTAAGTTATATTCTTTTTAATTAACTTAAATTGAATTCTTTCTATTTTAATTAAGCAATAAATTTTCTGAAAGCTTATCATCAAAAGTGAGCTTTTCATTACGAACTCTATGCAGAATATGGTGGTTCTAAGTTTCTTGCTAACAAATGTGTGCACGTATACTCTCGAAAAACAAAACAAATCGAGTTTTAAGCATCGCTTGAAATACTTAATGAAAAATCGAATCATTTTTGAAATATGCAATAAAACACTTTGCTCAATAAAATTTTTTACTCGAAAGGCTTCGCATTTGTTCTCTTCGTCATCAATAACACGAAAATGGCTGCGTCTCGATTGAAACAATATTATTTTATTCGTTGTCGCGCAGATCATAATCATCTCTTCTATTATTTTTGATTGTCGAAAGAAACAAATAAACCAAAAATTTTGAATGAAGAAAATTATAAAAAATTTTGGTCAAAACAGAGATAATCATTCCGCATTTACATCGTCGAGGTGTAAGTGAGCGCACTAAATCATTTTGTCGATAGACGAAATGAACGCAAAATGTAATAAAAATGTGTTGAGCACAAAAATTGAGTTATTCGCGATCGACTATCGGCGAAAAACAGAATTTACGACGCTCGCAACTTATCAACTTAAACATTAATTTGTGTATAGCGATCGTCAAAAAGTTTTGCAATCACTCGAAAGCCATTTACGCAAACCGAAACTAATTAATTTTGTATTTGAATGCTGGGTTTTGTTTTGTTTTCTTTTCGTGCACATTCAAACCGAAATTTTGTTTTGCAGTGAATTTGTATTTTTGCTTAAATAAAAGAGGTAAAAACTAAATTAGCAAGCAAAACTTTGTTCGGGATTATTCTTTACGTTTATCATTCAATCGTATCAAACTGAACAAAATCGGATTAAAATACGATGATTTAATTTTATTCTCTCTTCTTTGTTTTATGCAAAAGAAAAAACGAAATCATTTTTTACAGAGATGTATTTACATCTTCTAATACGATTAAGTAAAATATTTTTGAAAAGTTTTTAATTTTTGGGTTAAAACACTACTAAATAAATTAAATAAATTTATTATACATGGATGTATCTCACATGCATCTCAGATAAACTCTTTAAAATGAATTTATTCAATTACAACAATCGCAAACCTGATCAATTGAAATGAGAACTTCAAGAAAAGTTTTTTTTCCTTTACAAATAAAATTTGAATTGAATTTAATTAAAGCACTATTAATCTATGATTGTTTGTTAAGCTAGAAATGTTTAAAAAACCATGAAAAATGAATTAATGTTAATTTATGTAAATCTTAGCGGGTAAATACGGCAAGTGAATAAGTTTGCTTTGCTCGCCTTGAAATTATTTCCACTTTCACCGTACGTCAATCAGGTAACAAACTTTTTGAATATCGATAGATTGAGCGATTAGATTGATAGATTTGAAAAACGAAATGAGAATTGAAAATATTGAAGCTCGTACAGTGTGATGCTTACGGTGTAGAGCGCGAAGTGATTCGACTCGCGAACGCAACGCGCTCTCATTGGACGCCGTTACATTCGCTTCAATTTCAATCGCACAGCACTCGATTACTTTACGTACTGCCGTCGAGTATACAGTGAGTTGGTGTATCTATAAGTTCTGTGTGTACATATATATATAGTATCGCTTTATTGTGTATACAAAGAAAAGTAGAGAAGCATCATCTATTCTTCAGAGAGAAACAGCTTCTGAATGAAAAACTTGAGTTTGTAAAAGAAATTTCGTTTTCCTATCGATTTTCAATGTTTCACAAGTTTTTAGCTTAATTATAAAGTGAAATTAAAACTAAGAAAGAACGGGTGAATGTAAACTGTTTAAAAAGCTAATTCGGTGGTGTTGTAGTGTTTGTTTTACTTGTGATTCAAATAACAAAAGTTTTGTTGGTGCATTTTGTTTCACTCGAAGTGGTGATGGAGAAGTGAAGAGGCAAGAAGCGAAACTCGACTATTTTTGTTGGTTAAAAGTTAGAGCGATACATTGAAGACGCAGAGAAGCGAAGAAAGAAAGAAAAACTAAGCAAAAAGAAAGCGAAGAGGAAGCGAAAGTGAGTGAACAGTTAACTTTCCTGCAGGCAAATGTTTAATTTCCGGACACAAAGTTTTAAGGATTATTACAGCGATTTAAAGAAGCAAATCGGTGAGTGGAGAATAGAAGTACTTTGTGTGTAAAACATTTACTTACGACGACGACTATTATTCTGCACACAAGTATCGTTCGCTTCAATTAAGAAACTCGAGAGAAAGTGAAGAGAGGAGAGAGAGAGAGACTCCTTACCTCAGATGCTGCTTTGCGTTTCGCGTGCATTTTTCACTTTATTTCACTTTAAATGAAATATTTATGCAAATAAAGGGCGCGTAACGCAAAAGCGCGAAAAAGTTTATATTTTACTTTCATTGGAGGAAAAAAGTTCAATTTGATTGTAGCATAAAAGGTATGCTAAGCAATCAAACTCCACGCTGTTATTATGCGAACTATTTTTCAACGAATGTGTGTGTTATTACTTTACTAAAAATATGTATCACTCTTTGATTAATGATCGAATTGAGAGAAATATACCTTTTCTTCTTCTTTCTTTCTTCTCTCTTCTCGCTTATCCTTATAAATACATTATACTACTTTGCTGACAGACGACATCAGTTAGAAGAAATTTTCTGTTTCATTTTTCGAGCTCTCATTTTTCAAGTAACTCTCGCTCCGTATATATACGTTCGCTTCTTGTGTCTGGCTTTACTTATTTATTTCGCTAGCTATTAAAATCTATAAAAATAATAACGATGCGCTTTTACTGGCGTTTTGTTTTACGCATTCGTTAGAAATGAGCGAAATGCGTGCAACTTTAGCCGTACGAGCAATGAAAGCGAAAGCGATGTCTCGCATCTTTGTTGCACTGCTTTCGCTATTTCGCTCCAATAATATTTAGAGAAATACACACTAAATTCCGCTTCAACATTCTAATCACGTTCGAATACACGAAGACGCGATTTTTTTTCATATATCTACTTTCATCTGTTAAAACTACTCATTTATATAACAAACTATGCTTCGATTCGTCGTTATGTAACAGTTTTTGCTTTTCATACCATATTTCATTTTATTTTATGGCCAACATTTTTGCAGCAAAAATTTTTTTACAATCACATTCTTATCAAATCGCAATTATTTTCGCCGAATTGTATTTTCATTACTTTTTTGATGGATTGCAGCGCTATTTTACGTCCAACCGTACGTTTGTTTTTGCAGCTTTTTCAAATAAAAAACCTCGCGTATTTGTCGCTTAATTTCAATCGTAAACTTTGAAAAAAGCAAAATTAGTTTTTTCTCTAGACAATTTAAAACTCAGTTTTCGCTTCGTTTTTAATTTCGCGCGAAAAACACCCGCCGCTTAATTGCTTCAAGAGTGAAGCAAATTTCGCTCACTAAATTAGCGTATTTTCATCCGTTCGAAAGAAGATTGTAACAAGAGCGCAAACTGCGATCCATCATTGTTTTACTAGACGGCTTCAACTGGCGATATCATCGCTGTTTTAACGCTAAACAAACAAACAAAACTGACAAATTCAATTGATTAACTATTTTCTTTGATTAGCGAATGAAAAAAAGTTGAGAAAAGTTTTTTCACAAAAAACTCTCTTCATCGTGCAGAGCTTATTTTTGTGTAAAGTTAATTTTTAAAGACTAATTCTTACTTTGAAAAAAAAGAGAAAAACTTTTCTTTCAAACAAAGCAAGAACAAGAAAAATGTAACTCGCAGCGCTTTTCAGCCAGCGATGAATAGAAAATTTTTTTGGTTACATAATTACAGAACTTTAAGTGCAGAACTAAACAGAAGTCGCTTTGCGTCTTTTTAGTTGCTGCAATTTTTGTTCCTGCACTCATTTAAGCAAAACGCTTTCGTTTTCGAACCGCAAATACGAATAGAAAAAATGTTTTCAAAAGTCAAATTCGTTTTCGTTTTTCTACTTTCAGGGACAAAATGCATAATTTTTTCGGCTTTTAGTGTCGAAAAAGTGACGCATAACTTCTTTGCTTTGCTTTTTGATGCCTCTTAACTACTGTGCAAGATTTATTGCAGTTTAATGATCGGAAAACACATTGAATTTTTCAATTTAGATAATCTTTTTTCTTTCTGAGTTATGGAATTTTTCAAAACTTAATTGGCTGGCTAATATGCAAAATTAGCGATGTATTTAGAAAAAATTTGATTGCGTACAGAGATGCGAGTAGAAAAAGTGTTTTGAATATCATTTTCCAATGAAATTTTTGCCTGAACTAGTTTTGAGACTCGCTTAATTTATCAAGCTAATTATTCAAAATAAAAGCTTTTTGAAACATTTTTACTCGCTAAAATTGCACGCTATCATCTTATCTATCACCTTCCGTGCAACAAACACACACCACTCGTGTGTGTGTGTGAAGCTCGACTCATTCATTGAGTTGGAAATTTCGCAAACAATCATTTGAATAAACACACGACGATGATTTATGATAGCGCACAAATTTAACTTTTTTCGCTGTATATTGAAAATAAGCATTAGAAAAAAAGCAGAGCCAAAAATAACGAAGAGAAGTCATTACAAATATTGAAGAAAGTCGATTGTTTTTGTGTGTGTGTGTGTGTGTGTGCACCAAATTTTTTTGCTCTCTCTCTCTCTCTCTCTGAATACAAGTATCGTTAGTATGCAATGCGCATCAATGTGATCAATAAACATTAAAACATCGCATTTTACTCATTAAAATTACTCGCATTCACAGTGAACGAAACGTGTGTTCGCCTCACTCGCTTTCGCTTTCCGATTCTCTCTCTTTCTCTCTCTCTCTTTTCTTTCTCCGAATCTCGCTCTTCAAATGAAAACTTCATTATGTTCTCTGCGATTTTGTCGGAAACAAAATTTTTTTGACAACCTTTTTAAAATGCAAATGCAAATGTTGGGATTTAAAGTGAAAGAAACACGAACAGAAAATAAAAAGTTTAAATATTGAAAGGGAAAAAACTTTTTTTGAGCGATTGTGATTACTTTTATTTTCACCAAGAAGCAAAATTTAATGAATATAAAGCAGAATTTTATTTATTTGAATAGGATTAATAAAGCATCGAAAATTTTTAATCAAACAACGAGTTTGTGAACAGAAAGAATGGAAGTAGCAAGAGAAAAATTTTTGCTAAAATGTTTAGAATTTTTCTTTGCAGTTTATAAATTAAAAAATTCGATATCCTTGATTAAATTAAAATTAAAATTTTATTTTACTCTTTAATTTCCTTGAGCAATAAAAACAAATTTAATGAGCATAAGCGAGCCAGCATTTGCGATTATTGATTAAAATTGTGAATAAATAAAAATAAAATAATAAATCGCTTATCTGATTTGAAAACGACGGCAAAAAGCAAAATGAGACGAAACACGAATTTATATCAATGAGTGTTGAGCATGAGAGAAGAAGAGAAGAGAAAAGCGAAAAAGGCGAATCGTCTCTTCGCTCAAACTAATTTCGATGCGATATGTAGAGTAGAAGCATAAAACGGGCGTTTAAATCATTTAGGTAATTCAAAAAACTTTTTTTAGTTTTTTTTTTACATTCCACTTGAGTCCCTGTGGCGAAAAGCGATTTAGAGCTTTATTTCGCTTCGTGTAAAATTTATTTTCGATTCTTCGCCGCATTATATCGTGCGTAATAAGCTTTAGAAAGTCAAATTTCCATCGCTTATTACGCGTGAAAAATGAACGAGCGAGTGAAAGCAAAGTCAATTACAATCGAATTAACACTTTATTTCGAAAAAGCCATCGTCGTGTCTGCCTGTGTCACATAAATTTCATTTTCAAACGCGAACTAAATATATCTCTGTGCTCATCTTTTGCATGTACGTTAGGTACGGAAAATGATCGTAAATATGAAAATTGTATGTGTTGGAAATGTAATTTTTGTCGCATTGACATTTTAATAATATGCAATTATTGCGATATAGAAATTTACTCGCGTTTCGCAACCAGATACTTCACTTCTTTCTTAAGAGTATTTTCATTCTCTTTCCTAAAAACGAAGCTTCTCATTTCCGACTTTTCTTTGAATACATTAAAACAAAGTAGAAAATAAAAATCGATACGAAATTACTTTCACGCGTAATAAACTTGGTATTAAAAAAAGAAATTCTCCAATTACATTCAATATTAATTAAAGATGGCATACATTTTTAGAAACGAGGTAAATCGATGTCAAATTACTTTGAGTACGTTAGCGCATCATTACGGCTTACGCGGCCTACAGTATGAGCCATTCTCGCGAAGTAAGCATATAGATTCGATTGCAAAATAAATACAATTAGGTGCACCAGAATCGTTTTCTACAGCTATCACAAGAAGAATAATAAGTCAATTGCATGCTTTTTGTTCATGGTTTGCATTGAAAGCAACATTTGCTTAGATTCGCCTTGAAGTGCGAGGCGAAAGAAACGAATTCCAGCCATTCAAAGCACAATAACAACTTATTTTTCGACGAATATAATTTCAGCGTGTTCACGAAAAGATCATTTCCTCGTGTAACAAGGCAACTTTTTATTTTATTTAAAAAATTAATTATTCGCGAGCTATTTTTTCGCTGCGAAAGCGTTCAATTTACAAATGAACGTTTGATTTACAGCAGAATATTATGCGTCGTTATTTATCTGCCTTTCGGCGCTTCTGTCTCGCAAAAAAAGCCTCAGCTCGATAATTACTGCGCCAAAATATTTTGATTTATGTCTAATTTTAAACTCGGTTTCTCTAACCAAAGTAGCAAAAGTAATTTAATTTTGCGCATTTTTAATTTGACGTTTTGAATTTTTTTTTTTTCGCTTCTTCTATTACAACAATATTGTGATGGTAATTTTTTTAAAAATTATTTTCGCTTATCGAGTTCTAAACACGGAATTCGCTTTGTTCACTCGTCTTTCCGTTGTGTTTTTGCATCGCCAACTTTTGAAAACGCAGCTATTTTGAGTAACTAAAATATGAAAAGTATTTCGCCTTTCGTTATCTTCTCTTTTTTCGCGTTTTTCGCTTTTCTCCTTTTTTCTCGAGTAAAAACCGAGCTTAAAACTAAGAAAAGCAGCAAAAGTTTGCGAAGCAAAACACAACACTCTTATTAAGAAAAAGAAGAAGAGCAATTTTCTTCTTTTCCTCTTTTATGTCAATGCTCTTCTATCCATTGCATTATGCCGATTTACTTCTTTTTTGCGTTTTTCAAATGAAAAATTTACCATTTTTATGAACCAATTTCGAGCTCTGTTTACTACGCCGTCTGCGGAGATGTGCGCAATCTTTGAAACTTAATATCGCTATATCAAACGCGTACCAATGTAGACGTAAAGCGTAACGAAACAATGCACGATTACCTTTTTTCACTGTCCGCTCTTGTCTCAGAGGAGCGAAAAATAAAATGGATTGGGTCGCAAAAAAAGTTGCAATCAAAGTGAGTTTCAGTTTCTAACCTTTTCGGACTCCATTTTTTCGACGTTCCGTCAATTTTTCTCTCTCTATATTGATCGATTCGATCTTTAACCTAACTGAGTGCGCACTTTTTCAATTTCTAACAAATATCTCTTTATGCAAGAAGGCAGAAAAAAAACAGATCGAAACGATCGTCAAAAAGCTGAGTGTTGTGTGTGTGTGTGTGTGTGTTATCCGCTCGATTCTGTTATGAAGTTTGTGAAGAAGCTAGGAAAAAGCACAACCATTCGGATCATATTTTCTCTCGCTCTTTCTTTATTTTCCATGCCTTTTTATTCATTTTTTATCTATTATTTATTTTCACACACGTTTTTCTTCTGCTCAGCATTCATAAAAATGCGTCGAGCGATTCAATTGTACACATTTGAAACACACAAGAGGCTTATGAATGTGATCAATGATTTTTTGACACATTTTCTCTTTCACTCGCTATGAAAATGAATGCAATCGAAACGAGAAGTGTACTTTTCTGTCGTTGCATAATGGAGCTTATGCTTCATGTTATCAAAATTGCTTATTTGGCGACAGTGCTTTTACCTCTCCGATGATTGTTGCTGCATTTCGCAATGATGCAAAACAAAAAACTTTTGATGTATTTAAAAATGAAACAGACGAGAGACCAACCGCGTTCTTTATCATCGATGAAAAGCTGTCAAAACGATGTTTTTGCAATACTTTTGCTTTGCTCGCTTAAAACTCCATCGAGCAATTTTAAAGTGCTCGCCAGTGACACTTTCGACTGAGATTGGCATTGACAAATAATTTTTGCGCTTCTCACTTTGTTTGAAAAAAGTTTTTGCAAGTTCAATTAAAATTGTTTCGCTTTTATTGTTTCGAGAAGCGAAAACCATCACGGCATGCGACGATACATCATCTCCACGCCAATGAATGGCTTAAATTGCGAGTGAAGAATTATAATAAGCGTTCATATTTTTGATTCATTTCATATTTAATTTATTTCGCTGCGAATTATTTCGAAATACGGAGAATGCAAATTTACATAAAGCTGAATATGCTTCGAGGGCAAAATACTCGCAATTTCTTTTCTTTTTTCAGCTCTTCTTTCGCTTCTCATTCGTTCGGCGAAATGCGGTTTCGCGTCTCTAAACATTTTTACTTTTCTAAATTCTTAGTGAGCACCAAAATTATTAAATTCATTTTTGCTTATCAAGCCTAATTAAGTTTAATTCTCAAAGCTTGCTTTGTTTGCATTTGTGTTACACTTTGTGTATATCGAAATAATCTTGTTCGCTTCGAGTTTGTTTTATTCGGCGAATCAAACCGAAGAATTAAATTTACTTGTTCGCTGAATTATTGCTTTCCACGATTAATTTAAAATCTCGAGTTTCGGTTTGTATTTTCGCTAAAAAAGAAAGTTTGTAATGCGCTTAAAAACTGAAAATTAAATAGTTCTGCGCCAGCGGCGAAAATAATTTCGAGTATGCATCTTGTGTGTTGAAAAGATGTTTTCGAAATATGAAAATAAAAATTTCACTTCAAACTGTTTAAATTCAAAAAAATTCCGCTTATTGCGAATTTACAGCTTTCGTTTTTACGCACTTTAATATCGAGAGCATCACTCGTAAACTGATGTGGAATTTTTCGCAGTGAGTGAGAGAGAGAGAGAGAGAGAGATGAAGGAGAAAGAACGATAACGAAATTATTCTCGAGCTAAAAATGATGAGCGCTTTCATTTTTTACTCTTTGAATGTAGAAGAAAAAATAAAAGCGAAAAGATTTCGGCAGCAAAAATTGTGTATGTGTGTGTTGTGTTTTTTAAAGCGTTAGAGTAGCGCCATACTTTTTAAAATCGAAATTTTACGCGGGAGCGAAAGTGAAAAGAAATAAATGTTTACTCTTTCGTCTTCAACTATCTTGAAATTATCGGCAAAAATCGTGATCACATTTTTTTATCACAACTCTCAAACTTTTTTCTCTTCATCCTCATCACTTCGAGTTTTGTGAATTGCTTTCGGTTTCATCGAATGGATGTGCTCTTGCTCTCTCTCGAACTTAAAGCTCGCCATTTTATTTACCATTTTTGAAACGCGTAATTAAACGGCATTCATTAAAGAGAAAAGGCAACAAGACAATGAAGCGCAAGCAACTCGAAGTGGTTTAAGAACTTTTTTCTTTTTCTTGTGTCTTGTCAATCGATTACTTTCAACAACAACATCTCATTTCTTGCGCTCTTTAATCTTTTTCTTCTTCTTAAACTCGATTTTCGATTTCATCAAAATTCAATACTCAAAATCGCAATGCAAATATTTGTTGCTTTTCGCTATTTACACAAAAAGTTTGCGGTTAATTAGATTTTATACGAAACGCAATTAGTTTTTTGCGTGCTAACCCAACATAACCATTTTCAAATGTCATAATTATAATTTAATAAAACGTCGATATTTAACTGAAATGTGTGCAAGTAATCAAATACCATTTGCGTACATCTGAATATGTAAGAAGCTCGATGCTTGTAAATGAAAAAATCGGAGAATAAAAGTTTAATTCGAAAGCGAGAGAGAGAGAGAGAGAGAGCAAAAAACAGAGGCAGAAGTTAGAATTGATTGAAAGAAAACACAATTATTTTTTCGAGCCTAAAAATGTGTCGCTTTTATTATGCAAATTTTACGTTAAATTAAAATGTCGAAATTGAAAACTTGGAAACGCAAAATGCAATGAGGAAAAGAGAAAAGTGAATGGTGAAAAAAGTGAAACCAAACAGAGAAGAGGAAAATAAAATTCCTACTTCACCTAAAATCAATTTTTTTTCAATTGAAAATTTTTTAGTCGATTCTTGTTTGAACACGAACTTTGAAAATTCAACAAAATTAAATATTCACCTGTCACCAATCGTTGTTGATCATCTCAACTCATCCCTCGATCAATGCTCACACACACCTCTCGCTCTGTTCGTGTTCTTTGTTTCATAAGAACAAAAAAGGTAAAGTCTGTGTCGAGAAAGTAAAATAAAACAGCATTAAGATTGAGCCAAAAGCTAAAGCTATCGATGTAAATGTAAATTATTTTCGCACTAAAGCAGAAGCAAATGCCAAAAATTGCATTTAAAGCGAGTGAAATGCAATGAAGCTTGTTTTTATTCTCAAATACAAATAAATGCGAAAATATTATGAAACGTTATTTTATTTTTCATCCAAGAAAAAGTTTTTCGATTGTTTCGCGTTCGTTTTTTATTACACTCCGCATTTTGCAAAAAACTGGAGAGGATAAAATGCGTATGTCGAGTTTTTTTGCTTCGAGAATTTTAATTCGCTTCAATCCATAAATAAGCAAATTTATGCAAAAATGGAGCGAAAAAGAAAGGACAAAGTGGTGTTTGTATGCAACATCGCTTTTTTGCGCATCTTACAATTTTTTTTCGACGAAATTAAATATCAAACAGCCGAATTTCGTGCTTTTAGTTATTTACGAACGCAACAAAATTCAAAAACATTGTATAAGTCTTCTTCATCCTCTTCTTCTTCCTTTTACATCGAGGCATTGGATCTCTTATATCTTAATTTTTATTCGTGTAAAAAGTACAGCTGGCATAGGTATTACTCTGAATAAAAAGATAAAAAATTCAACGAAACAAAACAATAATTAAATGCGAATCGATGCTTCCTGAAAATTTTGATTAAAAAGATGGACATTAGTTTAGAACTGAAAAGTAATTTTTGAAATGGCTTCCACTATTCTCGTGTTTCTAAATGTTTATTGTAAATTTTTCATCTCCTTCTCTCGCTCTCTCAGAAGTACAATTAAATAGAACGGTGGACACGCTAATATTGAAAAAAACGAACGTACTACACAAACTACTATATTTCAAAGATAAAAAAGCATTTCATTCATTGTACGACTAATTCGTAAATGTATAAAATGTTTTTTCTCATTTTCAGTGATGACTTGAATCATTTAAAGAACACAGCGAACGAAGCAAACGAACGTTTCAGCGCCAAAAAATTTTTCAAATTGTTTTTTCGCTGGATATGAAGCCAAGATTGGTGACAAAGTGGAGCCAAAGAGTGGTTATTGTCATTTGCCTGCTGCTCGACTTTTTCTTTCACATTTGTAAGTTCACATGATACAAGCAAATGTCTCATCTCGTACTCTAACATTAATATGTTTGCGGCTTCCAAGTTTGCTTTTCGTTTTAATATTAAATTTTCATTTCAAATGTTTGCCGAATAAGAAGGAGAAAAGCGAAATATACGCAGAGAATACATAACAAAGCTACACTATGATCCGCTTTGTAACGCACTATAATCTCAAACACGAAATACGATATTTCTCTATACGCTTCGCTCTTGATTTATTAATTCCGAAAAAATGAATAAATCACGCTTACGAAATGTTTGTAGTTTTACGTTGAAATGAATGATGGTTTCTTTTTTCGGCGAACTCTTTTCTTGAAACATGTCGTTTTTTATTTCGTTCGCCGAAAACAGAAGAAATCACCGACAGTTGCGTAAAGAAATTGTACAGCGCGCTCGTAATAATACAAATCTCTTTGCTTTGCGCCAAATTATTAGGTTTGGCGAATTACATCGCCGTCGTCGGTTCGAAGATTGGCATCGCGTGTAATACTACGCTTTGGGGCGAAGACTTGGTTTCATTGATACTCTGGTATAAAGGCGGTACAGGTGCACCGTTGTACACGGTGGACGCGCGAAGTGCGCCTCTTGCGTTGTCCAAACACAGTCCATCCGAGCAACGTTTCACAATGGACGTGAATGTAATGCCGCCGATTTTGTACATAAATCCAGTGCGCGAAGGTGACGACGGCGAGTATCGATGTCGCGTCGATTATCGCAGTGATCGAACGCAGAGTTTCAACGTTGAATTACGAACCATCGGTGAGTAAGAGAAAAACTTCATCTGCGAAAGAGAAAATAAGTTAGAGCGTTATTTTGAAAAATCTGATGATCGTCGAAATCACCGACATTTGGTCCTCGACTTGCTTTTGAGTTATTTTAGTTGGGAGAAAAAAACGCTCGAAACTTTCGATTGTTCGTAATGTTCTAAAATAAGTTTTTTCGTATGAAAAGAAACTTTTCATAATCATTTATTTCTTTACGTCTTTTCGAAAACAGTTCCACCGAAACAAGTAATTGTAATGGACAGCGAGGGACAAGTGTTGGACGGTAAAGTTGGTCCGTACAACGAAGGATATCATTTTGTAGCCATTTGTCAAAGCGAAGGAGGTTTGGATTTGTTGTTTTCTTATGCGGCTATTTTTCAATGATCACACTCGGCAGCGGCTCATTCATTGTTTACCAGTGAAGCTACTAACCGAAAATAACTTTTGTGTGCATTTGACTACTGCTACATTTCATTTCCGAACTGCTCTTTCGAGCGGCGTTCGTTGGGCGAAATCGATTCGCTGTTTTCGGGAAATATGAGTGGCGAACGAAGGCGGACACGTAAAAGCGAGAGCGAAAAATATTGACAGTAAAGCCCATGGGGAGAACACAACGCTTTAATTACGCTTTATAGATTGCGCGCGATACCTTCGAAAAAGGCAACACATCATCCAAAAACACAGGGGGGCTTTGGTCTCCGCCGTTACTATTATTCCGATTGCAAACGTCAGGATCTCATCGTTCGCAGCCTCCGCTTTCTCGCCTCTTTTCCATTACTATCTCCTCTATTTTCGTTTTCAATATTTTACTATTTTGAAGATAATTGAAGATGTAATATAAACTCCCGAAGCGCAACGATCGCACACACAAAGCCGTGCGCACCAGTCGTGTGCTGCCCGTTCGCTCGCTTAATCCACAAAGTGTTCCGGTGTTTTATAGACCCAGAAACGCGCATTAGCATTAACATTTATTTTCGGTTACAATTCGCTTTTAAATCCACGAAAAAAGCGCAAGAGAAAAATAAATTTTCGGAAAAAATTGCAAAATTTTGTACAAAGATAAATGAGATTTGAAAAAGGAAACATCGAGTGTATGAAACGCAAAATGAATGCCGAGCGAGTGATGCGCTTGATGTGATAATTTTCTTCTCTTCTATTGTTGGCAAACCGTAAACATTTCGACGCAAGTTTCGCGAACAGAAAAATACTTTTCTACTCAACTAGATTATGCATGAAATAAGCCGTTTTAAAAATATTTACATTCCTAAAAAACGCATTTGAATGTTACTTTGTGCGGTTAGAAAAATGCAAACTAACGGCGCTTTTAAAAATTATTATGCTGTCGGAGGAAGAAAGCAGCGAATGCTTGCAATTTAGCGTTTAGTGCAAGTAGAAGAAGAAGAAAGTTTTGGCAAATTGTTAAATTAAATAAATCACCGTTTTGCACAGCTCTTCTACATTTACACAACTTTACTTTTTGATATAAATTTAACGTTGGAAATTTTTGATTCGATTTCAACGCACATTCAAGCAAAATAAAAGGAGAAAAACTTTGATGTGGAAGAAGAAAAAAATCGAAATTGAGTTTTAAACTATATACAGTTTCAAAAAAGAAAATATTTCTGTAATCCCTTTGCGATACATGTTCTTTCGCTATCCGCAAACGCGAAGAACAAACTCTCGCTCTCTCTATTCGAATGCAACGATAAAATAATACGAGCTAACTGCATATATACACACTTTAGAAAGATGTTGCTCACTTATTTATACGTTCGCTCTGATGTAGCGACAGTAATGTTCAGATTTAGATGAAAGAACGAAGCGCAGCAATTTGATGCATAAGCAATTGCAGTTTTTCGCGTTTTCTTGGGCCGAGCCTTTTTAAAATATTCATACCTTCCTTTTGATTGGCAATTTTAACCTAAACGTACAAGAATTTTGTTGAAATTTAACTTCTATGTTCATTGATCACTGACAAGTTGTGAGTTTAGCGAAAAATTAGCGAGCAAAATTTTTCAAAGCAAAGAACTCATTCCTAAGTTCTGCTTTTCACAAGATTTTTACAAAAGTTTTGATGAACTTCATTTCAATGCGTTCTCTTGCTTTTAAAATGAATTCAGATAAAGCAACAATATGACAGTTATGCAACTTAAAAAAATGATTATACTTCATTAAAGAATACAAAATTGCATCTTTCGTGAGCAACTTTTTCTTAATTAAATTTGATAAGAGAAAAGTAGCGTTTAGAAAAAACTTATCTTGTGGGTATTTTCTACCTAGGATCACATTTTAAAGCTTAAACGCTTAAAATTTTCAAATCAAATTTTTTCAAAATTATTCTCGAATCATATTAAATAAGTGAGCAAATGATGAGCTAATAGATAAGATGGTCAAAATATGGGTGCTTGGCAAAATGGAAAACTTTATTCAACTGCTTTTTTGATAAGCCTATAAATTATTAATCACGCTACTTATGAAATTTTTATCGTGATACGTATGCATACTCTACTTATAATTGAGTTTCAGATTAATATCAATTCTTTCCGGGTTTAGCGATTATTCCTCAATGCAATATTGAGAGTAAAAAAGATAAATAAAAAACGTTCGACTTTACTATGTTAAAACTCTGCTATTGTTTTGAAAGGTGTGACAAAAATTTGAATAGCTCGATTCGGCATAAACATTTGATCAAGCTTTAAATTATCAGCTCACCTCAAAACAAATCGCCATCACTAACATTAATTTGTCACATTTATCGAAGACAATTAGTTATTGATTTCTATTCTTCGAAAAATTAGCAGAAAATTTTTGTTTCGTTTTCAATTTAAAGAATTTGCGATTTAAAAATGTTTGCCATGATAGTGAAGTTTGAATAATCTGCGAGTTGAATCTTATTAATCAATGTTAATAAAATTAATAGATTTCAAATGATAAATGCGTTCGAATAATAACGTTTGCAGCCAAATCCCAAAAGCCAATAAATTTCATTTCATGTATATAACGAATACATCGTTAAACAGCAATAAGAAATTTTTTCATTGGAAATACACCAGTGCGTCCCGAGAAATTTTGATTAGGCAAAGAGCTCTACACGCTGCAATGCAAGTAATTATTCAGAAAAAAAAGTTTTGTAATAAAATTTTTCGCGCATTTTCAAAAGTTAATTCATCCTCAGTGGTGAATATGAAAGAAGCTTACGACGAACTGTAAAGTCGATTTCATTCGCCGTGAGCATACAGCAATTTTGACATAAAATCAGTCAGAAAAATAAAGAGAAAACAAAAAGAGAAAAAACGATTTTATGCTTCTTCTGAAGATTTTCTTTCAAAAAACAAATTTTGACGTTAAAAAAAGTAAAAATGTTCCAAAAACAGGAAAAACTCATTTTTTAGCTTAAAAATCATAATCGCTGTAAGCTTTGTGTCAACGTGTAACATTACTATTTTTGCTATGCATCAAGAAAGCGATGAAAGCAATATGCTTTCCGCACATTGCATACGTGTTGTTAATACGCTATGGTGATGCTGTGTTTGTATTCAAAAAATATACGCTGCACACTGCTTTCAGCTGTTTACTCTTCGAAAATGATAAATGTGGTGTTGAAAAGTGTGAAGCCATCGAAAGCAACACTTTCTTACGACTTACTCGATTTAAATGTATAATGTTGTCCGAACAAAAGCCAGTGGCAAAAAAGTGTTTCACTTTGAATAATCAACTTCTAGTCAATAAAATTTTGTGAACAACTATGACCAACACAATGCTTCAAGTAATATGATTATACGCGAAACTTGAGTTGGTTAAGATGCAAGTGTTTGTGTATTGTTTTCAGCTACTTCTTCAGACACACTTTACTCATTTGATTTCTTACGGGTCAAATACCGCGCAACATTGTACACACACATCGTTTCACACATTTTTTGGCTGTTTATTCTTCTATGTTACGAATTCAAGTGTTGATCGCTTAATACACTGAGCGATAGTAAATTAGAAAACAGATCAAAAGTTTGGGTAGCGGTTATAAATAAAAGATTGCTTTGCTTTTTTCGTTGATTGTCGGAAATTGTCGACAGCAATGCTCAGTTATTGAGAAATAGGTTTGTGTAGAGCTTTTGAAAAAGCGATCGCATTTTTGTGTACAAAGTGCGTTTGCTATAAGCGCAAACCAAATTGCGGGCGCATTTGTTTTTATTTTCCACTACGAAGTCTATTTTCTCGTGCATTTATCGTTTCTTTTTCCGCGCATACAGGCAGACCGTTACCGAGCTTGAGCTGGTGGTCCGACGGAGCTTCGCTCGAAATTCGCTATACGCAACTCGAGAACGACGTCTTACAGAGTGTTTATGAAATAAAGCAATTAAATCGCACTCATTTATCAAAGCAGTTTGAATGTAAAGCTTCCGCCGAGAATGGCACCGTCCTTCTTCGCAGCAAAACCATAACAATAGACATGAATCGTAAGTTTTTGAATATCGCAAAAATTAATTATGGCTAATTAGCCACTTGAAAAACCGCTCGCTTTCTCCGCGAAACTTTTTCCGCAATTTTTCATGGCGATATAATTTCTCAATTTTTGCCGCAGTGAAACCGCTACAAGTGAAAATCATTCGACCGCAATCTCCTTTGTCTTCCGGACATCGAGCAGAACTCGAGTGCCAAACATTCGGCTCGAAGCCAGCAGCGATGATTTCGTGGTGGAAAGGCAGCAAGCGTATGGATAATGTGCTAAACTCGATTTCGAGTGATGGAAATGTGACCAAAAGCAAGCTGATATTTATACCGACCACCGAAGACAATGGCAAGCATATTTCGTGTCGCGCACAGAACGCGAATCTAAATAGAGCCATAGAAGACGGCATCACTTTAGACGTTCATTGTGAGTTCACGCTTGATTATTTAATTAAATTTTTTGTCTACACACACACACACACACGCAACGAACACTAAACACTACTTGAACTTTGCTAGACTGCCAATGAGCATTTCACTATCACTTTGCTCTTTCACCATTCGAGCACGTCTTCACTTATGTCTCGTGAAAGCGATTGCCGAAGAATTAAAACGATAGCAAGCGATTGAGATTGAAAGAAGATTAATTCGATTTAATTATTAGAAGCGAAACTTTTTACTCTCGGTTCGCTTTACGTTAATAAATAGCAATCGAGAAGCGAAGGGTGAAAACAAAACGAAAACATTAATTTGGGTCCGTCGATTTCGGCGTTTTTTTTTCTCGTCGTTGCGCGAAAAAACACGACGAAAGAAAATAAGCACCCGACATGGACATATAATATTTATAGAAACTCGTTGATATATAAGTTTTCTGAATCAATATGTGTTTAAATTTTCATTTAATAACTTTTTGAGTGCCGCTCTTCTTTCATTTCTTATTCTCATCTGCTTTGCTCTTGTGTTTCTACGGCTCTGTCTCGCTTCAATGCGTTTAATACGATTTCCATGTCTTGAAAAGCAATTTTAAGTGAAGGAGCTCAAGAATTAAAAGATAGAGAGATGAAAAAAGAGCAAAATTACGTTTCGCTTATTTTCATAATTGTGTTTTATTTGAAATTTTATTTCGATTCATTAAAGGCGAAAATGGCCAAATGTTCAGACAGACGAAAGTTTCGAAGTAAGCGAAACTAATTCATTCGTAAAGGCTGAGTTTGTCGGAATCGCTTACCATCATTCGCTTGAATTTGCTTGTATTTGTGAAAAGTGAGGTAATTTGCGAAATTAGTTTTACTCAACGCTAATTTAGACGTAAAAATAAAATTTCAAAACAGCATCGAGAATATAGAGATATGCAATTAGATTAGCATTAGCTGTCACTCGAGTTTTGCGTCTAATGGCGTAAATGTGCAATTCGGACAGAAATAAGCGCGCTGCGCGGATGCCGAGAACAGCAACATTATTAAATAAGATTTAACTTTTTCTCGCGAAAAGCGGCTTAAACTTTTACTCCTTTTTAATCTTAGTGAAAAAGCATAAATGAAAAATGCAACTTCGAGTCGGTTTAAGTTTACGTTTTTTTATTTACGCAACGAAAGTAAGTGAAAATTCGGCAAAAATGAAAGTAAAAAAATAATAATAATCTTGGATGTCTAGCGGCTTCTTTCCACTCTAAACTCGAGCTCGTTTTCAAACTTTTTCAGAAGCTTGTTATTGTTGTTTTTGAGAAACACTTTAACAACGTTTCTTTTTCTAATAAGAAAAGTCGAACGATTTTTCTTCTCTCCGCTAATATGATAAAGTATGTTTACAAGCTGTCTGACGCGAAAAAAGTAAAGCTATGTATGTGTTTGTTTGTGTGCGTTTTAGTGGCTTGTCGCTACATTTTTTGGAAATAAAATCGAGAGCTAAAGCAAAACAATAGCGATCAAAACGAAAACGAGAGGAAGAGAGAAGATGGAGAAAAATGTTCTGCGAATGAAGTAACACTCGCTATATACTTTACACTACGCTATATACACTGAAATATATTTGTGAAAATAGCATTTAAGTTGAAAAGAAGTTTTTTTTTGCTTCGTTGTCGTCGTTTTTCTCGAGAAAACCATTAAAAAGAGTGAAACGTGGCTCGTGAAAGAAACGGTAGAACGAGAGAGAAAATACAGTTTAGATATATATAATGGAATGTAAAGAAAAGAGTGGAGAAACAGAGACAGAGGCAGAGCAGAAGTGTGGTTCTTCCGAATTGTGTCTTGCTGTCAATTTAGACACAAACAGTCGTAAAAATTGAACGTAAAGCGAGAGAAAAAAATTGTAGAAGAAAATATCGAAAAGAACAAAGCATACCGCTTAATAGCAGTTATATGGTTTAATAGCAATCAAAGCATATATCATTTATATACGATTTAACCGAAAAATTCAGCTACACACACAATTGTGCGACTTTTGCGCTAGATGAGAAAGAGCGAGAGGAAGCAAATAATTTTTGTTGCTCATTCTTCAGATGTTCCTCAGTTAACAATAAATCTTGGTGCGACTATCAAAAGAGATTCAATCAAAGAAGGCAACGACGTTATACTCGAATGCAGCGTGAAAGCGAATCCGAAAGTAGAAGAAATAATTTGGACATTCGACGGTAAACCATTGAAAAGCAACTCGTCGTCGGGTGTTCTTGTCTCGAATCAATCACTTGTATTGCGCTCAGTGAAAAGGCAACATCGCGGTAATTATCGCTGCTTGGCTCGTAATAAAGAAGGACAAACGCAAAGCGATCCATTCTTTCTTCGAGTCAAATGTAAGTGGTTGCGAAGGAGAAGAGCAGCGAAAAGTCGTATGAACTCTTCTTCTTTGCTCTTTTACTTTTCGCGCTCCTCTTTCACGCCCAATGTCTGCTTGCTTACACATGCACATGCATATACACTTATTATATCAAAGACGATCAGACGTAAAGCTGGCTGAGGATATTCGCCGAGTCTTACAGCGGGTATTAACTTAGTGTACGGCTCTCCGATATCCTTTTCGATCATCAACGGCCGAAGCTTCTAAGCACTGTGCGTGTCGATGTGCGCCTCTACGTTTTGAGAGTGAGCGACAAACTCGAAATGTTCATAGCGTACACTTGATTTAATTTTCAAAGCTTTTCTGAAAGCGAAAAGTAAAAAAGCAAAAAACTAAAAATCTTTTCACAACAGATTTGCCGCGATGCAAACGTAACCAGAAAACGGTTTACGCAACGGCGCGTAACGAGATCGTACAGATCGCGTGTCATCTCGATGCTGATCCTACCGATGTGCATTTCAAGTGGTTTATGAATACATCTTCGCAAAACATCGAAATTAGATCGTTCGTCTCGAATGGAACGCAATCAATCGCAACATACGTGCCAAAAAATCGATTCGGCTACGGTTATATGCTCTGCTATGCCGAGAACGAAGTCGGCAAATTGCTGGAGCCGTGTTTGTTTAATATAATACCCGCAGGTTTGTTTACGCCGGTTTTACTTTCACAAATGCACATACATTCGAACTGCTTCGTGTTTTCTTACTTTCGCTTCGCACTTTTCTTTCGATTTATTTGTATCACAATCAAAAAAAAGAAGCGAGAATCGAGCGAAGCAAAACAAAGCGAACAATACACACGTCAAGCGTTTGATCCTTGCGAAATAAGAAAATTCTTAACACACACAACGTATACATATATGCACATGTAATAAACTTTTTCACTCTCTGCATCTCCTGTTTTTCGTCGTTTCAAAAGCGACTTTTTCACAAACTAAAGTTGAAATTGAATTCTCGCAGTGTAAATCAATGAACAAAAACTCTTTTTGCTTTTCCTTCTCAAGTTTCATGGTTTCGCTTTCATAATGCTTATGTTCGAGTAAAAATTCATGTTCCTCAAAGCGTTCGCAAACACTTTCGCGTTTGTGACTTATACACATCTAATAGCCACGATATTCACTTAAATGCATCGTTTATATGCTACACTCTGACACGGGGATTGAGTTCATATTTTGTGAACGGTTAATCAACGTAAGCTTCGATATTAAACTAGAAACGAAGCTTCAATTTTGAACGTAATCCGTTTTTAAACTCACAATCAGTTTTTGAAATCTACATTCAAAGCGGATTGAGAATCGCGCAAAACTTTTACACCCTTTTAGTCAGTGTGCAGCCTATTCAACAAAACGTGAATGTAGGTAACTCGGCTTTCTCGTGACGCTTTTGAAGCGAAAGTTAAACGAAACTCGCGTTGTGAAAGCATTGCGAGAAAGCCGAGTAGCTGCACTCGTTCTTTTGGTAAGTCGCTGAACGCGTAAGCCTGACAATCTTTTATTTAATCTTTTATTTTCGCATTTGCCATATTTTTTCGATGCGCGTTTAGCGACAATAAGTCCTCGTGCATAAATTGTAAGCCGGAATAAAATTTTATTACTTCGCATTATTTTCTGTATATACAAGTAGGACAATAACAAGCAGCGATGAAACAACAGTTGGAGCGAGAAGAGTCATAATGTAAATATTTTATGGCTTGCGAAGGATTAGGTCAAACAGCACTCTCGAATATTGGACATATCGATAAGGTTTACTGTCTCAACGAGAAAGAAGAAATAAGTATTCTCACTCGAAATAAATTGGTTTATCTTTGCTTTTCAACTCAGTGATCAAGAGAGCATAAGCTCAAATTATATCGTGCATAAGTTCGTTTTTTTAATTGATTTACCGAGAGAAATTTCGCTCGATGAACACCTACTTTCGTCTTTTCTGCTTTTCCTCTCCACTCGCGCGCACACACTCCACTTACATACTTTTTCATCTTCTAATCTTATCCTTAGGTCCACCCGAGCGTGTGGGCAACTGCAAGATAACAAATCATTCAATGTCAACGCTATACGTCGAGTGCATCTCGGGGGATAGTCACGGCTTACGACAAATATTCATACTCGAAGTGTATAACACTTTGCTGAACACATTGACAGCGAATTACTCGAATTCAGTTCGGCCGGCGTTTCTGGTCAACAATCTACCATCGGGTACATCGTTCACATTGGTCATATACGCTGTGAACAACAAAGGCAAAAGCAGTCCAGTTTCCTTGCTGACATCGACACTAGCCGAACCCGAGAAACAAATGAGCCACGGTTAGAAGCGCTCGTTTTAATTGCTTCCGATTTGCTAAAGAAAATTTTTTTCTTTTCGCATTTTCTAACGCAAAACCAAAATAGAAAGTATTGATCAGCTATCGCTTAATCCTCTTCTCATCATCTTAATCGCTTTCGTCGGCGTAATGGTCATCATTTCGATTACGGTCGTTATTGTCATCAGAATAAGAGCCGATCGTTACGACAATATCAATGGAGAAGGTATCGTTATATACACGTTCTCATTTTTTTAAAACTTAAAAAACTTTGAGAAACTTGCTTTTTTGCTCACTCCTTCTCGTCATATTCAATTTTATCGGCGAAATGATTGCGACGTTATTCTCTTACTCTCGTTATCGATCACCATTTTCGTTAGAATTGAACAAATATTGAAAAAGCGAGGAGTTACTCGTTGAAATAGACGCTTTTGATGTTGTCTGCGGCGAGAATCAATCGCTGCTCGAAGCGAGTGTAGAAACTTTTTAAACGCGAGTTTAATTGTATGCTTTGTGCGGTAGACAAGTCGAAAAAGAAGCAAGAGAACGAAGAACAAAAGCTTGACAGTATCTAGTGGTTAAACGAAGCTTATTGATTAATCAAGAAAACAATAAATGGCGAAAAAGGGATAAGACAAGCAAAAAACAATATTTCGAGTTATATAATCGGAAAATGAGCGAGAAACACAACGCAAAAAATCGCGTTCGCTACGAAATTGATTTACAGATTAGTTTTGATCGTAACGTTTTCATATTGTTTGTGTCGTTTCGACAAAATCGAAAGTGATATCGAAACTTAGCAGCGGCGTAGAACGCGAAAAAACAAAACGAACGAAAAATAATTTATTGCGCGGATAATATTATAAAAAAAGCGAGAAGCGAAATTTGAATCTTTCTCCAATTTTTTCGCGGCTCTCGTTTTTCATTTCAAAGCAAAGCGCCAAACAGATCGAGAAAAGCAAAGTTTTCTTGCTTCCGAACACCAATGTTTTCCCTATTTTTGGAAAATCTTTGATACTCGAAACCCATACAAAGCATAAAAAAATTCTCTGCTTCTCTTTCATCTTTCGAGAGCCGATGAAAATCGCTAAAAAATATTCTCTTTGTTTGTACGGATTGTGTGCGTGCTCCAAACTGCATCCACAGTGTTCGTTAGAACAAATATCATTTTCACACGTGTGTTTCAGCTTGATCGTTTGATTTCAATTTCGTTTGCAGATCACGAAAGGCATCACAACGAAAGCAAGTACGTACCTTCTCTTACACCTCAAATTCTGACGCTACTTCGCTTTACTCCGCACCTTCTCGCTCCTCTTCTACTTTTGCCTGCGCTTTGTTTTTTAATCTCAACCTCCCTTCTGTTTTTAACTCGCTCTCTTAGTCTCTTCTCATTTTTTTGCTCTCTACTCTCCCGTGTACGCATCTTGTTTACGCCGTTCGCTGAACGCTCACTTCATTCCGCAAGCAAACAAAAATGCTTTACTATTTTACATGATTTACGATCGCTTTGTTCAGATGCGAAACACGTCAACAAGATACAAATGGCTTCGATATGTTCACAGCGAGAAATGCAAAGAACGAGCGCAATGCTGCTTTTGGACAAGAAAGTGATCGTAAGTCTATTAAAAAATGAATGACATTATCGAGATCGTAACTAAAAGGATTGCTTCACTCTTTCGCTTCGATCTCTGCTCTCCGCTCTCTCGCTCTTCTTATTCACACTCTGTTTCTCGCTTTGCCTTTAATTGCTTTAGATTCAGTATTCGAAATGATGGAAAGCAAACGATATCCGAGCAGGTCATTGTCCGAGAGCCAATATATTTATGGTTTGCATTCCTCGCCCTCGCCGACAACTGGAAACGCACCTCTGCAAGTAATGAACTACGTTTGAAATTTTCTAATTCATGTATATTGACGTGAAAATTATTTGCACGTTTTGGTTGCAATTTATTGCATATTTATCTAGCAGCAAACGGTGTGCAATCAGCTACCGCACGACATATCGATGGTTGGCGATGTGTATCGCGCCGAGCGTGCACTAGTCTCCGCGAGTCCGAGCGTTCAATTGACTGGTGCTACAATCGATTTTGGCGATAATTCGCAATGTTCACGTCGAAGAGTTGCGTTCGTCAACGAAGCGCCGCAAACATTTTTGCCCGAACGCGAAGCGTTCGTCGCCGACGGTTGTTCGGACCGCGAAACGCCGATCGAATCTTCGGCACCGACCGGAGCCATGAATAATTTGCGTATATCGTGCGATGGTAACGAAGTAACGGTAAGGTCTCTGATCTTTGCTATCCTTTTTCACTTTTTCAATGCTTTCGCTTTCGCTGTAATTACAAACAACTAAAACTATTGTAAAAAATCAATCATCACGCTGCTTTCGACCGAATAGAAATGCCAGCACAACGTAAGTACTCGTCGTTTGTGAAAGATGTGCTCAATTGTGCGACAAAACTCGCTGCAATTGTTAGAATATTGATGAAATTTTCAAGTTTGGTTGCGCTTAGAAAGCAAAAAGAGCTCGAGTACCACACTTACATTAAACTTTAACAATTATTTCCGAACTGTGCGCTTTTTTCTGCGAAAGAACGCTGCAAAGTTCGAGCCAATGTTTGCTTCGTACAAAGCGGTGCAAAAATTGCTGCATTGCAGAAAAGCTTTGTGCTTTGCTGTGAAACAAACATTTTTCTAAGCTAACATCTCTCAGCGATATCCAAATAAACCTTTTCGAGTGAAATACTTTTTTATTTGACAAACGTTATTCTAAATGCGTAAAAAAAGTTTGTACTTTGTTCCAATATTTAAATATATTTAAATAACGAGTAAAACGAGACACAAAGTATAGTTAATATCAACGAATAGTTTTCGGTTAATACAGAGAAAGAAGAACGTTTTTGAATATCAAACAATAGCAGATTTCTGTTTCTTCGCAAAAAAAGTGAATTTAACTGAATATCGAAGTTGCTTAGTAGTTGATAAAAGAGAGAGAAAATAAGAGAAGAGATAAAAATACTAAAAAAACAAATTGCAAGTAGATCGGTATTTCGAATAAAGAAAATATTTCTCAATTTTTGGCTAACAATAGTTTCGAGAGTGTAGAAGTAAAGCGAAAACATTTTTTCTTCCGAATTTAAAAAAACTTACGATAACTTTCAGTATTAACATTCTTCTTTTCTTCTCTCGTTTTTTCCACATCATTCATCGATCGAAAAATGTAGATCTCCTTTCAATTGCCAAAGGATAATATGATGCCACTGCTTTCTCGAAGTAATAATAACAGGGCGACGCCGGTTTAAAAAGAAAATTTGTGATACCAATTCATCTGTGATATTCGTTCTTTTTATTTGAAAATCTTGTATTCCAAAATAAAATGAGCGAAAATTTTGTCAAAAAATTAAAACTCTGGCTGAAAGAAAAAGATGAATACTTGGTAGCCATTCATTCATCATCACTGTGTCGAGAGAAGAACATTTTCCTGATTCAAATTTCCGAAAAAGACGAGAAAATGAATGACGCGATGATTTCTCGCTGAGAAACGAAAAGAAAGCAAATTTTTTAAAACTATTACAGCTCCTAAACACCGAAAACATTTTATAAATTGTAAATAAAGTGCCTTTTTATAAAATAGTAACACTTGTACTAAAGTTGAAAACGTTAAATAAAATAAGAAAAATTAATTAACTTTCCATACCGAGAACAGATGATTGATTTCGCTGTGTATGCATTTAGATAAGCTTCTTAAGTATCATCAGCAGTAAATGCCGAATGCCTTAAGCTTCCACTTGCTAGCGTTCAGCGTGATATGTGTTTATATTATTGCGAAGTAAATCAAATTCTTGAACGCTGTTACATAAAACTTTTTACTCGTGCATTTTGAGCAAAAATTTCCTTCGCTCTTTTCTATACTTTATTTCATATCGCCGAAACTTGAAAGAAATTAAGTATTGATTCGTGTTTTTCGGTTTTCCGGCGTTTGCAAACAAATAAATTCAATAAAAGTTCTGTTGCGTCAAGTTTTTTCTTCACGCTGGACTTCGTTTCGCCAATCAATGCATTTGATTTGCTCGCTCTTTTCGCTGATATCATTAAATTTTCTTGCGGTTATGGTGAAAGAGAATCGCAAATAAGCAAATAGCAATTTGAGCGCGGTGAAAAAGAGCTTTGCTATCATCCACGAAGAATGAGGTTTTTGAAAAATCTACATCAGAAACACACGCAAAGAAATCAATGGTTGAAACAGGAAAGCGGCGACCAGAAAATTTATTTCGCTTCTCGTTAATTGCTAGCCGAAAGTACGTAAACAAAGCATCGTTTACGTGCTTCTCTCGACATAATGAGTTTGTACTGCTAATTAAACGTATCACTGATTTTTCGATTCCAAACATAGCTTTTCGGTTTCTCGCTCAATCCATGCGACTGATGGTCTTAGAACTGACATAATAAGAAGCGAAAGAGTTGGCGATACTTTAAAGATTTTTTACAACTACAGATTTGTACACTTTGAAAACCAAACGAATTTGTTAAAGCGTAAAAAATTTATGCAAACATTGCGAAAATCGATTTTAAAAAAACGTTAGTTCATACTCTTTATATATTTCAATGTGAAGAATCTAAATTTTCAATTCTAATTTTTTTTTCAAGTC
>NCKU01001173.1:0-28159 GCA_003675995.1 Dinothrombium tinctorium | reverse complement strand
GGATAGAAGACAAAGGTTCACCCAGAAAACTTAGAAATAGCACTTATCTGTTATTGTAACAAATAATTTTTTGCATATTTTCTTGCATAAATTTTTATTTTTTACTGCATAAATGCAAACATAATTTTGATTTTTTATTGCATAAAAGTACTAAGTCTATTAATCAATGATCATCGTTTTACGTACATAGGCAAGTTGAAATTTAATTTATCCATTTTTGAAGATTCCACTTGATTATTACAAAACTAACCTAAATTTTGTTAAGTACGTCAATTCTTTTTTACTTCAAATACATTGAACAACATTGAAAAGCAATTTAATTACAGCAAATGGCAAAAAAAGACCGGGATTTTGTGACGTCACCCTTGTTTTCTTCCAACTTGATGTCACTTGATAAAGAATTTTTTTGCCTTCTGCTGTACAATAGCTCGAAATTTATCGTTGAAGCAAAGATTAATGACGTTCATATAAAGAAAGTTTTGAGGAAAACTAGCGACTTTCTTAAGCGACTAAAATGAGATTTCATTTTTTAAGGCAAAATTTCCTGAGGAAACGGCACTAAATGTTTGCAATATTTATGGATCAAAATTAATAGCCTCATTAATTAGATATGAATGAATTAGTCAATCCTTTAGTACTTTCTTTTATCACAGTGGTGCAGTACTTTTTACTCTATTTTTAGAAAATTTAAAATGATTCGACCGAGTTTCAATCAATACTAAAGGGGGTTTTATTCTGTTTATTACGCCGCTTGCAAAAGTAACGCGCAAATATTATTTTTAGCTAAAGATGAATCAATAATAGATATTTAAAAGATAAGTTTTCGCAAATAACAAAGTATAAGCGAAAACATTAACATATTCGCAAAATATGCTTGCAAGTGAAAATAAGTTTGCATTTGAAATCGAATTTTCGTGATATACACCAATTATATTTGAATAACACTAATATTTATCCCAACTGACATTTGAGCAAACGATGACATTTTCTGATTCTTTTTCCTTAATTCTGATACTATATAAGAGTAAGTTAAAATTTATTTCGTATTTTTGAAAATGTAAAGTGTAAATTATTATAAATTTTGTTAATGTTTTGTAATGACAAAACTCATTAATTTTGTTGATGTTAAATGCAAATCAATAAATTCTAATTTGCCATTTGTAGTTTTATTTAATTTTTTCTTTTTGTTCTTTCTATTCAGATCATTCCGGAATGGATTGCTCCCAATGTACTTACATTTACTGGCTTCTTATTCACAGTTTCAAACGCTTTTCTATTGACTTATTTCGATTATAATTTCTGCGCATCAAGTGATACAATTGACGAGTGCCCACCAATTCCTTCTTGGGTATGGATGGCTTGTGCAATTAGTCATTTCTTGGCTCATACCTTGGATGGTGTTGATGGTAAGCAAGCGAGGAAAACTAAATCAAGTGGACCGTTGGGTGAATTGTTTGATCATGGACTTGATAGTTGGACTGCTTTTTTTGTACCGTTTTGCATATATTCATTGTTTGGAAGGGCAGACTATAGTGAAGCTCCAGGGCGCGTTCTATTCATTTTCTGGGCAATCTTTCTCACTTTTTATTTCTCGCATTGGGAAAAATACAACACTGGTGTGTTATATCTACCTTGGACATATGATATAACACAAATTGCTCTACTTATTATGTACTTAGTTACATATTTTATGGGCTATTCTATTTGGAAATTTGATTTACCTTACATCGGTATTTCCAGTGGTCATCTGTTCGAAATCGTTTCTCACGGTAAGCCAGCAAATAAGCAAAGAGGTTTTCTCACTGAATCATAAATTACAGTTGGAAGTTTCGCTATTTCTATTCCAATCACTTGTTTCAATGTGTATGTGTTGTATAAAACAAAAGCTTTGAAGCAAGCTAATCTCTACGAATGCGTTTTGCCGCTTGTATCGCTAATGCTGCTTTTTGTGATCACTACGTTTTGGGCTGTTTACTCACCAAGCGACGTAGTTAGCAAAGATCCAAGAGTTTTTTTCTTCATGTTGGGAACATTTTTTTCAAATATAGCTGTGAGTACCTCAACTTTCAAAAGTATTTTTAAAACCAATTTTTAACTTCTGTACAAAGGTTCGGCTTATAGTCAGTCAAATGTCATCGACTAGATGTGATATATTCAATTGGTTGCTGTATCCTCTAACTTTAATTGTGTTCGGAGTATTTCGTTTTGACGTTTTCCGAAAAATGGAGTTGACATTATTGCGTTTATTTACCATATTTGTTACACTTTGTCACATACATTACGGCATATGCGTTGTCCGGCAAATGTGTAGACATTTTCATATTAATTGTTTCAGTATTAAAAAATATCAAGTTATAAACAATCACAAGAATGGCACCAAACAGTAACATCGTTAAAAGTTTGTTTCATTAAGAACAAACTTTTCAAAAAGGTTGCCATCATTTTGGTTTAATATATTTTCTTATTTTATCACCAAAGATTTTGTTCATCATTTATTTAAATGTGACATAATTTAGTGTATAAAATCTATTTTTTGTGTTAAATGAATAACAACATTTAAAATTTGTTAACAAAATTTTCGCCAATGCCAAAATGAAGCTCTCTTAAGTGTTTCAATCGAATTTTGAATTGAATATAGCTTTAAAAAATAAAATAAGTTTTAAAAAGCTGATAACTTTGTGTATTGCTGATCATGGTCATATTATAATGGGTACGTCATCTATTATTAGTTTTACCCAATGGAATCTGATAAATCATCGTTTTCAAACGTTTACTCATACATATTTAGTGAAAATGTTTTTTTTCAATTCGATACAATGTGGAAACTGAAACGCGATAAGTTTTGAAGTGTGTGCTAGAAATTTAAATCGATAATTTTGTTTTCGCTCCAAACTTATTATTACACCGACTGATTACATTTGAAGGTAATTAAGCTATAATTATGAGAATGTCGTGCCCGAGAAAATTATTGTTTTTGAACTTTCTAGCGTTAAAATTGTTATTAATTAATTAAAATCAAATATTATGAAATTCGCTGATGAATTTTAAGTGAACAAGAAATGATTTTCAGATTTTAATATTCAATGATTTTTGCAGCAAAATAATAAAATTAAGCTTGAGAAAAGATTCAAACTACAAACCTACAGTTTTAAGCAAATTAATCGGCTCTGCCATTCAAAACCGGATTCTTCAAGTACATTTTCCGATAAGATAGCCAATTAATTAATCCTAAGCTGAATTAGGCATAAAGAATCGAGCGGATATTCTTATCTTGATTTGCTCGGCTTGATTAGACAGCAATCGCCAATTATTTTCTCAGCAAATATTTTTACATCCGTGTTGCTGAATTTATACAAATTTTTTTCTCGCCGATTTCAGCGATCATTAGCAAAGCAATTTTCTTTAGCGTAAGCGAATAGACTGGAATATGAAAGTTAAAGGCACTCTGACAAAACCAATTTAATTTCAGTATGTTTAAAATGGTTTGCAATAAATCAACAGCGACTATTTTTTGGCTTGAAATAGTATTACGCGACAAAAACGCACGTAATCGACTCGATTAATAATGACATTAAAGTGAAACTTGAAATTGAAATTTAATCGAACTATTTTCTAAGGAAACGTTAAATTATTGCTCTTAGCGCCGTTAATGGAATGAAAAAAATTTGTTGGCTAATCGAAAATGAGTTTAGGTGTTCTTCTTTGCGAATCATTAGCTACTTTTGAAAGTCAAAAAAAAATTCTAATGAAGTGTAAATGCGAAAAACAAAATGATTTTAGGCGATGGACACAACGCGAGTATCTGGAAAAGACATTGACATTTGAGCGTGGAGACAGAGCTAGTTTTCGGCATGATGAAAGAGTAAAGAAGTCGATGAAGTTTTATTTCGAGCGAGAAAAAAAAACTAAGCGAGTAAAAAAATTTGAAATTCGTTCTTTTTTTTCACAAGAACTTTTTCGAGGAAAACGACAGCCAATTTCAAGAATTCTTCTCGCGGCTCATTTCTTGTTCTGACGCACACGCTTTTCGAAACAAGCGCTATTCGTATGAATGAAATCATCCGCTCCATTGTACACAATTTCTAAATTTGTGTTCAGCTTTTTTAGGTAAAAATTTTTTGCGAATACAAAAATGCGAAAAGCGTTGAAACAAAAATGCATTTGATTGATTGATTTAAAGCGTAAGAAAATTTGCGGCGTTTGAATTTAATACGTTAAAAAAAGTGGTGATCAACAATTTGTAAGTATAATTTAATGGGAATTTTTTTTTCTTCGCCTTCTTTTCTTAGCATGTTCAATAGAGAATAAGAAGCGAAGATTTTTGCAGAGAGAGAGAAGCTGAAGGACGCTATATTTTGTTAGGAGCCTTGAAAGAAGAAGTGTATAATATTTGAAAGTAAAATTAAGTAGGATTTTCAAGCGCTTCAATACATATGCGTACACACAACACACACATAAATTGATGCATTCAACTTTAATTCGTACTCATTTTCGCGATTTTCCTCAAATCAAAACTTTAAGGCTTAAGTTTTGACGTTTCTCTTCGCTCGCTCGCTCGCTCTGCGCGCGACATTTGCTGCACAACTCGCGAATTTGTTTGTTCGCTTCGCGTTTGTTTCGCTGGTAGCGAGTCGAGCGCAGGGCCCCGTACCTTGACTCTGAGACTCAGCGCACAAACCCATTCTCTACGAATGCACGCACACGTAATTTGGTGTCTAATTATAACACACAATCGTTTAAAAATCGACTCCGTAGACATTATATCGCGTAAATTATAGCGAGTAAATGCTGAAAAACACTACAAATGCCTGAATACATTCATTCGCTCCACTGTTCTTTCGATTGTTTTCATTTTCCAAAAAAATGCGAAAAGTTTTTCAAAAGTTTCGAAACTTTCACTAGAAAACTAACGAAGCTTAAATTCCCACACATTACTCGGAGAAGTTTCTCACAGGTTTCAAACTTCTCCAAACAAAAGTGGCGATCGAAAAGAAACGAAACGCGAATTGGGTCAGCGGTGAATGAAAGCGAAAAACTTTTTCGCGCCAAATTCGGATTTTGTTCCGCATTCGATTTCGAATGCGAGCTTTACGCGAATTAAAGAATACGGGCAAAAAGTCGGAAAACGGCTGAGAACGGAATGGAAACTGTTGACGGAATAGAAAAGGGGAACTTTAACTGACGGAAGCAACGACATAAATTGCTCGTTTGCTTCAAAATGAAAAAAGTGAAAAAATGAAACATGTGTTCGCATTAAACGGTGGCAGTGTAACGCGCGGCAAACGCGACTTCCGCGAACGACGCTCGACGATCGGAAATCGAACCGCATTCAATCGGAAAGCGCGTCTCAATGCCGCGAAAGTGCGGACAGAATCGATGACAAACTCGCTGCGGTCGCGCGGCGACCGCACACCGCGACCGACGCTGCCGCGGGCGGCGTGTGGTCGGCGCACGGCGCACGGCACGACCTTCGCTCCTGAGCAGCGATTGGTGGACGTCGCATGCGTAAAGCGCGTTCGCGTTGTGTTCGCAAACTGCGTTCGCAAGAATCGAACGAAGCGGCGTTTTAATCGAAGCGAACGCAGCGAAAGCAAAGCAAAACGAGCGACGCGAACGAAGCCATGTGACCTCACACTTGAATGGCTGCACACAACAACAAACCGTCGGTCGCTCGTCACGCGTGAGACGCGTGCCGTGCGTTCGGTAAGTGCCCGTCGCGCCTTCGCCGACGGCCGGTGTCCGACTGAAGCGCTCGGCTGCCGTCGCCTGCACCGCACTGCCCTTGGCGGCGATTGCAACTCGTGATTCGCGACCATTGCATTCGCAATCGGTGTGTGCAATGCGATGTCCTTGGATTCCACTGTTTCACTCTTCTCTTTAATGTGACTGCTGTACTTTCCCTCTTCGCTCTGCCATTCGCTTTCTTCGCCACACTTTCGCACACTGTTCGCGATTATCTGCCGTTCGCTCGCTGTGATCGCTTCGTTTCCCACTCGTGTACGCCGCGATCACATTCTCGTCGATTAAAATGCGATTGTGTTTCTTTTGCAGTTCCATTCGACAACTAACCACAACTACCTCAGCGAAAGCGAACTAAACTACCTCAACGCATCTCTCACTCGATCATCACGCATTCGATTGAAATCTGGACGCACACGGCTCAGCAGCCGTTCGAGTCCGCGTTTGTACCTGATTTTCATCACTTAAACGTACCGCACAATACTTCGCTTTTGTTTGACGACTCGTTTGGTTCTAGCTGCAGACGACAACGGCAATATCGAATTATGAAACAAGTGAAACAAGAAAGAGATGATGACTCAGTTTCAAAAACTGCTGCGGTCGCGGTTGCAGCGGCCGCAATGGCATCGATGGCCAGCAGTGGTGGAATTGACAATCGTACAAATGAAGAACCAACGAAACCAAGTAACAAAGGCAATACGCGATACACGAAGCGACCGCCAAACGAGCGACGATTTAAATGTGATGAATGTGATCGCATGTTTTTCACGCGCAAAGATGTAAAGCGACATATGGTTGTGCACACAGGCGTACGAAACTTCGCCTGCCCTTATTGTCAACAGCGATTCGGTCGCAAAGATCACTTGGTACGCCATGCGAAGAAAAGTCATAATCGCGATGCTCGAACTTCTGCTTCGTACACAGTCTCTTCTTCTACCGGCAATCGAAGCCGAGGTGGAAACACATTTGCACACCATTCGACAGCTTCTTTAACCCCGGTTGCGATGCAAAACACTTCACCATCACAAGGAGAAACTTTAAGTCACTCTTCATGTAATTATTCGAATGTAGCATCGCCATTGGAACAACCTTCACTTTTGCTTCTGGGAAGCAGTAATGGTCACAACAGCGGTGTATGCTGCAATTCGCAAGTCGCTTCTCCGGCTCCCTTAAATGTGCCTGTAGCACACGAGACTAGCTTCTCGTCAAGTGGTCTAACATCAACAGGATTACATCCGGTTGATGAGAGCAAGCATCACGGTCACGGACATTGTGATGCTTCCATGTATAATAATGGTGCTCAACATTATTTTTCGTTTCCAATGTCTGCCCCGTCGTCGTTCGTTGGCCCACCATATTTATCAGGTGCAAATGTATATGCTTCAAATGCGAATAGTATTGGCACAAGTAACGGTTCGCATCCGATCGCTGCTACATGCAACGAGCATCCGCAGCCTCCAGTCGCGCCGTCTTTTTGCCCTCACGATGTGAGCAGCTCTTTACCACACTTTAGCCAAATATTCCAATGACTTTAAAAGGTCTAACACGGATTAACGATTGTTGCCTATCGTTGCTGTGCCTTCAAAATTACGGGTATATTTTAATCTGATTTAGTCGATTTACAAAGACAACTTCAATCTACCTCGAACAAACTACCTCAACAAATCTACCTCAAGTGTTTATCGCAAACACTACCAACACTACCTCAAATTATAAGCACATTAATTAATTTCATCGAATCAACTACCTCAATTTTAAATCGAATCGAATCTTTTCGGCCTTTCTGTTCATCGCTCAAAAGGAAACTAGTGCCTTTTACAGCCAAAATGCTCAAACGCAGCAATTAAGTCTCAGTTTTTCTTGTTGAGAGAAATTCCCATTATTTCTTTTATATTGTTACATTTTATTGCCTAATTATATATATTATCCTATTGTCATATTTTTAGTTGTATTTGCATTAATTCTAGTTACAAGAGTATTCTGTGTTCCTAAATGCGAGTGCCAATGATTCGAAGGCTTTAACGGCGACCGAAAATTAGTAGTTTTAAAGGAAGAAAATTATTATTTTTCTTAAATAATGTTTGTAAAAAAGACGAAAACAATGAGAAAGACGCAGAAAAAATCGCGAAACCGGTGATCAAATTGTTAAAAATTTGCGAGACTTTTGCCCGTTTTGACGCTACCTCATTTCGTATCTGCTTTTGTTGTCACTGTTGTGTAATTGTTTAATAAACTTATTTTTTTCAATGCATTCATTCGAATCGTTGCCTCACGACACTTTTCACAATGTGTTCATCTGGTATTCGCAACATTCTACTGAAAACGCAAGTGAAATCGCAAGTGAAGCTGTTAAGTAATGAAAGCTTGTCTCGATTCGCGTCGTTATTATGGTCAAGCTTTAGCGATAATATGGTTGCTGTTCAGCACATGATTACGTTCGATTGCAATAAATTTACTGTGCAACCTTGTCAAACGCCATCACTGTTCACCATCTACGATATCTGCCTTCCATTTGACGTTTGTATATGTGTAAGAGGAAAACAGTGCGATAACAAATCATTTTTTTACCGTTAAGCGTTTATATATGTGCTTCTCATTTGATACCGTGCGCTTTTTTCATCTTAATTTTTCAGCTAATTTTGCTGCTTTGACAATCTTTTTTAATACTCAAAGCATTCATATTCAGTCGTTTTTCTTCACTCAATTCTATAGTGAAACAGAAAAAAACAGCAAATGATTTCGACACACGGATTAAAGTGCGATGATAAAACAAGCAAAAACGCATATCATGTTTATTATTGTATTTTTTGATACAATTTGAAACCTTGTTCGGGACAAAAAGTTTTTTTCTTTCGCTCGTTTTTTGAATAACAGCAGATAAACCGCTAAATAGCACTTGAAAGCGAAAGTGACACTGTTTATCAGCGATTTTTATTTTTCAATGAAGCTTTCTTCTCGAAATCATGCAAACAAACAAAGCGAATGCAAAGCAAACAAACACATATTAAATCAATTTAATGTTATTTTTAAAGAGGGTAAATGACTTTTACACCGCTGGTCGAAACACGGTCACACTTAGGTCTGAAACGCGATAGTAAAATTGAAACTCTAATCTTTTTGTGTTGAAAATAAATTATTAGACTTAAAGAGAAATGAGCGGAGAGAGAGAGAGAGAAAGAGAGAAAACGAGAGAGTAAAGATTGAAGTGAGGCCTCAAAACTGCATTCGAGTGTTTGATTTATATAAGAAAATTGCTTTTTTTAAGATTGTATTTTCATTTTGCAGCTTTCTCGCTTCTTCGGCGCCTGTATTTAAAATTTTTTTCATATCAATTAATTTATATAAATTGACGTTTAAATAAAAGTTATTTTCAACAGCGAGGAAGAGAAAAAGCGAAAATATTGGCATTGACATTGCTTGCGATTTTTTTATTTTATTGCAAATAATCACAAGTTTGAAAGAAATTTCTCGCAATTAATTACTCGCAAAGCTCACTGATTAAGTGTTTTTGTTTTTCTAAATTTTGCCTTTGCTATAAATCTAAATTTAATTTTTACATTTCTTTTGTTTTGGCTGTTTTTCATGTCGTAAACATATTAAAAAGCGGCGATTTAAAATTTAACTTTGAAAACGATGTTTATTTATAACGTAATAATTAGAAACGTGATTTTTCGGTAGTTAAAAATTGCGAAATCGCGCGGGAAATCGGCAGTTAAAATGAATAAAATCGGGAGTTAAATCGGCAGTTATGTAATTAGATTTATAAAAAAGAAATTTTTTATGATAAAAATTTAAATTTTTTCAATATTTTCGTTAGTCTATGACGGCATTTTGAAAGTATTGCTTTGTACCAATAAAAAGATCTTACTGATACCAAAGGAAAAAACTTTGTTTTAAAATGTAAGTTGAAACTTTGCTTCGTATTATTTTTAAAAAAATCAGAATTTTTAGATAAACTTTGTTCTAATTTCGCTCTTCAAAAACCATTTAATTTTTCTTTTACCGTTTCTGTTACGGCATATTGAGACATTTTTCAAATAATTCTTTTCTAAATAAAGAGAAAATCGTGTATCGAAAGAAACTATTGTTTAAGTGAAGATTTAGGATTCAAGTTTCTTAAGTTTCTTTGTAGCTTTTGAATCTTCTATTTCTTCAACAAATTTCAAACTAAAATGAAAATTTTCAAAATATGATTTGCAAACGTTTAAACAAGCTCCCATTGAAAAATTACTACATGATGAGAAAGCTATAAATTTGTTACTTTACGAAATAGGTTTTCTCTTAAATTCGATCTTAGCAAAACACTTTTCATTAGAGAAACAAACTTATTTACTGCCAATGCATCGTTTAAATTACTCATTACTCATTGTTTACATTACTAAGATTTCATAATTTGAACTGTTTCGGTTTTTTAAAAGTCTATTTTCGGCACTTATCCGGCCGGAATTGCAACTCAATTCGGCAATTTCGGCATTTGAAAAAGATGCCAAAATGAACTCTATTTGATTCTTTTTCATGGCCAGAGATGTTTACTTTATTTCCCGATCAGAGATCGGCATTTTACCGATCATCTTACACAACTTTAATAATATTTCAAAAGTGAAGTACTCACATTTCTCAAAATTTCGTAATCACTCAAATTTTTTCATAAAAATCAAGAGCACGAAAAACAAGTGCGACATATTTTATTGATGCTCTCGATCTTAGGCTTTTCTCGAAAATGTTTCAACTCTAAAAACAAAGAGTTGAATTCTTTACTGAGACGAAACAAATGTGGGAATTCAAACAGACTTGTTAGACCAAATTTTCACGCAGACAAATCGAATTTTAGTTGCATCATCACATTTTTTACATTTTCCCAATTTGATTTTTACACTTTTGCGAACAAAAATGTTCTGTTTGTTGAGTCTATTAGAACAATAGAAAAGATTTTCATTGATTCTCAATGGGCTAAACAAATTTTTTCTTCTGTATTAGAGTCAAAAAAATCTTTCTTCTTAAAATCATTAACAAAGTAAAAAATTTAGAAATTGTCGAAAGTGCACAAACTGAAAAATATTTAAAGCAAAATGTTGAATTTGATTGCTACCTAAAGAGAAAATTCAAAATTTCATTTTAAAGAATAAGAGGATCATTTTATGCGCAAACTTAATAAATTTCTCGATTTTTTTTTCACTTTAAAGCGCGATTGTAACTTTTAAATTTTAATTGTGAACTAGTAAAAAGTGTTGGCCATAGTATTCGCTTCATTTCAAAGACATTGTTAGCTTATTAGAAACATGCTCATTAATATATTAGCGGAGCACTAGAAGTGTTTTTAAATTTTAATTAAAATCGTTCGTTTAGATCTTGTCAAGGCAAACTTTCGAAGCGTTCCAATCAAATTTCTTGTGTCTTTTTTAAATAATAACAAAACTGAACAAGAGCAATTCAGGCAGAATTGTTAGTGGTAATCATAATGGAGCGAAGCATTGACAGCTAATAGCACGAGTATGGCTTTCAACGACCCCACCTAAACTTTAAAAAAATTGTCAAACTTTTGTTCAAATAAATTTATGTGTGGCATTGAAAAAAGATCAAATGAATATGAAAATCTAAAGCATGTCATTGAAAATGAATTGTGTTTTAAGCGATGCACTTAAGCGACGTATTTAAATAATAGATGAAGAGTTAATTGTTTCATGGTGCGTTAAACTGAAAGCGTGCGCATTTATTAATTAATTCAACCTGCTTTTGCTTTCTTTTTTAATTAATTTATACCTCGATGAGAGTGCAAAAAAGTAATCAGGATTAAAGTTTAAAATAAATATTTAAGCTCATAAATCGTTTTCATGCAAGTGAAAATCTTAATTAAACAGTTTAATTAAATATTATAAAGAAGATAAAAGTTTTTTTTTTAAAATATTGATTACAGCATTCTGCGTTGATCGAAGAGATTTTATTCAAATTTTCGTAAAAAGCTGTGAATAGCTAAAGTAGAATTGAAGCTCATTTGTGATCGCGATCAATGTAGTAAAGCATTCACTCGCGAACAGTGCATTTGAATATCAGAGGAAAAATTGTTTTTTATATTCACTCTTCAAGCTTCTCATCGATTTTTCATTGAGGCTGTTTTCGCAAGGATTAAAACGATAACGAAAGCCTCTTTGTGCTAACAATGAAGAAATTAACAAGAATTAACATTGAAATGATTGGCTTCTATTAAAATGCGCTTTCGCATAGAACGCATTCTCTTAAAAACCTCATCAAATGAAAAGCAATTTTTTTTCTCCACCACTTTAAATGTAAAGTGTGCGCCTGATTAACTCTAAAATAAAAGGAAGTAGATAGGAATGAAAAGTACATAAAAAGGAAGTAAAAACGAACGAGCGCATGTGTTGAATTCATGAAAAAAAATGAAGCAAAATAAACGGCATTCGTTGACAGAAATTTTCGTATCTAATCAGAGGAAATTTCAAATTCTAAAGTTTTAAATCATTAATCTGACAATAACTTGTGACTTGTGAGTGATAAAACAAATCGAAAATATGCAAAATAATTTTATTCACACAATCTTTTTAAATAAAAAATAATTTTGATACTCACATTTAATATGACAAAATTTCGTTTGACGTTTGACAGGCGTTTGACAATAGGCATTGAATTTATAAAATTGCTGCATCATCATAATACTATTTTTCATGAAATGGCGCAGATTACGTCAAAATCGGAATTAGAGCTTGAAACAAGTCAAAATTTGAAGCCCCAAACTCGACCGCAGCCCGTAAATGAAATTACCGCTCTCTCCGCTAGCAACCTGCAAAACCTCATCAAGAATTGACAGTGGGAGCGGAAAATATAAAACTAAAGCATCAAAATTAGAACGAATTCATCATGCATATTAGTATGCATTAATTTTATCGAAATTGTCATGTTGAGACGAGTAACAGTTAGGTCAGAATAACTAAAATTCGCTCTCTACTCACAATTTTTGCAAGTGCATAATGGCGAAACGTAGCCACGCTAAAAATTTGAATATAAACTTTATTTTAGCTGTCAGAGATTCTGAGGGCAAAGATTTAACTTTTCTATGCTTATCTCTTGATCGCTTTTCAAGTCTTTATTGCTGACATGATGACAATTTCTGCAGTGAGTAAACCCGCAAATCTAAAACACCAGCGTCTGCCAGCAACCTGTAGGTTGCTTATGTAAAGCGGGCACCCACTAATCGTTTCAAGCTCTGATATAATGATACAAAGTGTAGATCGATATTATGTTTAACTGTATCAATGTTGCTTAATCTTTGTAGCCAATCTTTGCTATTTCAATCGGTTCCATTCCAGTATAATTGAGTAGAGATCAAAATCTTGTCTCTGTTTCTCTAATAAACATTTTTCACAAATCTCAATTCAAACAAAGCTGTAGAATTAAATTACACCGTTTTCCCTCAGCTACAATCATAGTTTTGCATTCGAAATTTGCAATACCAAGTTGCGATTGCAAGATTAGATGCAAAACAATTTGTCAGTTACTGTACTTGTTTTTCAACCTATGCGATAAAGTGATACAATTATGCAAGTCTCTTGAAGTATTTTGTTTTGACTTATAAGGTAAAAAAAAATAAAATTTTCGGTTAAAGATACGGCGAACATAGTTGCGCAGCAAACAAAGCGATGTTAGTCTGCTTTTGTACTTTGGAAGATTAGATATCTTGCATAGACTAAACTCGCAAAAGAAAAGATGATAAAAATTAAGAAGAATTTCAGTGGAAATTGCGAATGAAAAATTATAGACCTCATCACTAGTTAAGGAAGTATAAAGGTAAAAAATTAAACTGAAAATACTAATTGAACGTTGTGCTGACTCTGAAGTGTAGAGAAATTTTGATGAGAAAATGAGCAATTGATGGTTTTAGAACTTTAAAATCTCAAGAAACAGCTTAACTTTTAACGACCAAACTTTTAAAGGATTAATTTATGTTCTTTGAAAATTGTTTTTCACGTTTCGAAAAAAGGCAAATTATCAGAAAAAGAACTTTCATACTTTCTTTCTAAAGCTTTTTCGATATTTTCCAAATAGATTTTATAAAATGATTTCAAATCTTTTGTGAATGAATTTATCACAAAAAATTTTAATGATAAACACGAGGGAGACAAGTTCTAAATGATAAGGTTGCTGACTGCAATCATTGAACTATAATTAAAATTGTTTTCTGCTTTGTATGAATTCTATCAGCAATTTGCTTAATATGATCGTATGATCGAAGTCGACCTGATTCATTGAATGTGTCTCAGTGAGCAATTTTTTTTTTAATGGCTGCATTTGTACTTATGAATCTAAATCATTTAATTTTTACTTGTGAAACTTGAACACAGAACATTTTTTTAAATTTATCCGTAAGAAAAGAATTTTAAATCATTTTAATTTTTACACAACAACAATAGAAGTTTAAAATAAAATCACAAATTAAAAAATTTTATAAAGAAAATCGTTAGCTCATAGCTGTTACTTGATACTTCTTTCATTTGCGATAACTTACAAAGTAAAATTTCTAGCGATACCTTTGAAAAATTATGTCGATCGTTAACCTCGTTAAGGATCACGATCCTTAACTTTAGAAATTTGAGATTTAGCGGCGAATTTCTAACAAAATTTGGTACTCAGCTCGTGAGAAGATTGAATCAAGTAATGCACATATCTTAAGCTGACGTAAGGACGAGGCATGAGGCCATAAATGTCTGATTCACTTAAGAGTGAAAGAAATGTTGATGTAAAGCGAAACCTAACAGCAGTAATTAAATTTATTTCCAAAGGCTTATCTAACAATGTATTGAAAAGCAACGTTCTTGCAAAGCTCTTTTTAAATAAATGCATTCAATTATCTTCTCTCTGAAATCATTTGAAAATGGATTCTATCACAAATTAAGCCTCGATTTTCCCTTAACCATTGTTCTATTTTTTCAAAATTTATCTAGATAAAGTCTCACTCTAAAAAAAGCTTTGTCCATTCAATTAAAAAATCTGTTGTTTAGTTTTTTAAACAAAACGATTATGATTTGATCTAAAAATGAAAATCTCGTTTAATGTCGCTATTGAATGACTTGTTAAGAAATTTTGAGTTTCATTCAAAGAACGCAATAAGATAAATAAACTTTTATCAAAAAATTTTTTCATTTTTTTTCCACTTTCACTCGTTAGAAAAATCTGTTCGAGAATAAACAAAAAGTTAGAGTGGAAAAGTTTTTGAGTGGGCTAAATGAAATTTGGTATAAATCTGAATTTTTTATCACAAACAACCCTTTTCATGCAGAATAAATTATTTATTCTCAACATTCAAAGATTTTGATTCAATTTTTGTGCATCTAAATTTTATTTTGAGCTTAAAAGTTTAAATGAGCAAAACTTTCTCAATTGATAATTCGATTGTTTTATTCCTCTGTAACTTTTATGAGTAGTGATTTACCCACTGATTTTAACACAATTTAATACATAGCTCAAACGTAATCCACGTCTTGCGATTCACATGTGTTTAGGTTGAAAAGTCTGTGACTGCGGGAGAATTAATGCCGTAAAGCTCTCAATCACTTCACATTTTTAAGAACCTCATTTATCTTTAAATTTAAAGATAAGCTAACATTTTTTATTAAAAAAATCAATTTAAATTAAAGAATTTGTTTATCAGAATTTTCTAATCGAAAAGATAAAAGATGTGCCAAGTAAAGGGCTTGAGAAGAGAGCCTCCATAATTAGCTTTGAGTTTTCCATTTTGTTTTGAAAATACTTGTGATCAAACTTCTTTGAAGCTCTTTTCTTCTTCTCCATTCCTTTTTTATGCCCCACTTTTAAAAATTTACAAAAATTCTCTGAAATAGCTGCTTTCGTGAGGAAGAAATTGATGATTATATCGACAAAGTAATCACTTTCATTTCTGATTCGAAATGGGAGTTTAAACTTAAATCAATGAAAATAGAGAAAAAAAGATTTGAAAGATAAATTTCTGAAAATTATTTTCTTTGTCTGTATCAGGAAATAAATAAATTTAACTTTTCGGTAAAATAATTTCGATTCTTTGCATTTAAAATTTTGATTTGCTCATTCGCCCGAAATTCTTTTGAATTTCAAACGAGTAATGATCTAAAATATTTCATTTGATTAGTCTCTCACTAGCTTTGAAGTTTGCTTTTGCATCATAATGTGACTTTTGAAGATGTTCTTAACGTTAGCGATCGGCTATGTAATCAAAACATTTTGCTTTTAAACTATCAACAACAAAAAAATTCATAACTTATTTAAATTCGTAAGCCATTGTTTTCGCTAAGAAAGAGAATCTAAAGAATATTTGATTTAAAAAATCGATTTTTGCATTTTATATCAAAGTTTGTTTAAATTGTAAGTAAAAAACGTCTTATGATAATTAGCTATTATCATAATTGTTTTCATATGATCATAATAGCCTCTGGTAGCACGTACAATTTTGAAATTATTCTAAAAAATAATCAAACTCAAAAAATTAATGAGAAATTTTATCTAAAGATTTACGTTTTGATCCGATTTTTTGTATATTCTTATACAACGTATTTGCTAGAAATGCTAATTTAATCGAATGATATAGAAAATATTTTGAGACATGGTAGCGACTTCGTTTCGAGCTGAATCTCTATTGAATTTTTCGCTTTAATTCGAAAATCAATGCTTCAATCGCAATTGTTTTACACAAGACTTTCTCAAAATAAAACGCAATTTCGCGCATCACTCGCGATCATTACGCTTGGCACAACATTTACAAATGAAAAAGTCGAGCAAAGATTTTAAAGCCTTTCAACTACTCGAACTATTGTTTCTTTTATTGTCAAAATCATTTCAAATATTCTCTTCGTTTAGAGTATTAGATTCTTGAAAAAACTTTTTTGTTGGTTCAGTGAATATTAACAAATGATTCAATTAAACACTGTGAAAATTGTAAAGAGCGAACAAAGTACTCCCGATTCAAAATAAAATGTTTCGATTATCGAAAGTGAGCTTAACTGCAAAGCAACTTTTACGAGACGCTCAATTATGGGTGATGCTTTGCAGTTGAGCTTAATTTTCGATAATCGAAACATTTTATTTTGAAACGATAGTACATTGAAAACTATTCAAAATGTATTCAAAATTTGTTTTCTCTGCATTTAAAATTTTTTATGACAGAGTTTTAGTGACAGAAATGATAGAGAATGCCAGAAACTAACATGTAGCGACTAGACGCAATTACTTCGCTTACTTTCGTTAAATCGGTTCGCTCAAATCTAACTTAATCATCGAAGTAAAAAAATAATGACAAAGTGACAATCAATTCGTGAAATTGATTTCGCAAAATTTCAAAACTCTTTTTTGGCAGCAATGTATTCCAAAGGCTGTTTTTAGAAAATATTCAACTAAATAAACTGAATGAAAAACATGTAACGGCTTAAAGTTTGAAGCTTTTTCAACGCTACCAAAGCATTGGTTCATTACTCGTAAAGATTAAATTAATCCTTTGCTGCTTACAATTTGTATGAGCGTTCGACGCAAAAAAAGAACTTTGTTTTGTAAAGAAAACGCAAACGAGAGAAATGTCGAGAGAAATCGAATGCAGTGAAACATGAATGCGGCGAAAGAATACATTTCATCGATCTTTGGCTGCCACAAAAGTGAGCATTTAGAACAAAGCGAAGCAATTCGAGTAGGTGTAATTAAAAAAGTTAGTTAAGTGAGTGATTAAAACGAGAGACGAGCATTGAAGACAAAAATGTAACGCGAAAGGATGCTACTTCCGCGATGTTGATATTGCGCACGTTTTATGAATTTCGTTTCACTGCCTGCGAACGAATGCTCGCAACGCGTACGGATGAATGACATAAAACTGCTGATTTTTACATTGTCGCACTCGTGTCTCGTCTCCGCTCTGAATTTCATGAGAATCGAGTTCGCGTTCTTCGTGCATTTCATTGCATTTTTAATTGTACTGAAAAAGAAAAAAAGCGAAAGTGTTCTTCGTAATTAAAATTCATAGACTCGAGTGAAAGTTTGTGGAAAAATGCTCACAGTTTCCATGGGTACTGTTTGCAAATATTAGGTTGCAACAACGAGGATCGCTGATGGAAAGAGGTGGAGAATCGAGAGCTTCGTCCGGAGTTTTCACTTCGACTCAATTCTAGCAGCAAAAGGATAGCAGCAAAAAATTTTGTTTCGCTCAAAAATATGGAGTCGCCTCTCGATCACTGTTCTAATGTTTGTTTATATTTTCCGATTTTCATCTTTTGCTGAGATCGATTCGCTTTTTTTAAAAAGAACCTCGAGCTTTACGCGAAGAAATTTACTATCGTTGCTATCGCTTCTGTTCTCATTTTTTTCCATTCTTTCGCCACTAGTATTCACCAATAATCTTTGATTATGATGATGATGAAAGCGATGATTGCAATGAGAATGTTTCGCGAGCGTTTTTCTTTCTTTTTCTAAAATGTGAACACCGAATTCATTCATTGAGAAGAGAAATAACATTTACAGATGCCGATTGCAACGCATGAGGTGAAAAATTCGAATGCAGAGGCAAAGAAGGAAGAGGAACTCAGCAGACAACGATCAAATTCAGCGCAACAACAGCAACAACAACACCAACAACAATCGCATTCCCCTCATCAAGCAGCATCTACCACAGCAGCGTCAGCGAGTAGCGAAGAAAGCGCGAAAGAAGCGGTCGAAGTGAAGAATGGCTCTTCTTCTTCGGCTCAAAACGGGCACAAAAAGCAACAGACCAAAAATGAAAGTATCGGGACCAAAATATCAAACACATCAAAATCTGCACATCAACGCAACGAAACAAGCACTTCGCATCCAAGAAGTAGTTCACTGGACAAGGGGAGCTCCTCGAAAAGTAGTAAAAGTGGCGAATCAAAGCGAAAAGATGTGGAGGAGACTAATTTAAGCAATCTTAGTGCAACTGACTCTCAAAGTAGTAAAGGTCGCAAATCATCGCGTAAAGGTAGTAAAAAGAAACAAAATTCTAGTGAACTGAAAACGAACAAAGAATCGGGTGATATGGCCAACGAAGAAGAGATTCAATTGCACAATGGAGATTCCAATAAAGATAATGCAACTAATACATCAGGTGCTCACGATAGGAATTCGAATAAATCATGCTGCTTTTGTTGGTGTTGCTGCTGCTCTTGTTCCTGGTGAGTTCACCGCTTTTCCGACTACCGCATTAACGTCTTTTGTTTCACCGTTTTTCGTGTGTTTTCATCTCGCTGTCAATGCACATTAAATGCTCGAAACGTTTCGCAAAGCCTTGCGGTGAATAAACATCTAACCGCTGCTTTGCGCCGCATGCTTTCAACACTCGACTGTTTAATTTGCTGCATTTTCGCGAAATTTAGCGCCGAAAACTCGCCTTGTGTATGGCAATACTCTTTCGCCTTTCGCTCGATTCAATTTTTAGTTTAATCAATTATTAAAGCGAAAGCGGAAGGTGGGCGAAAATGTAAACGATAAACAGATCAAAATGAAACAAGTCGGAAATTGAATGTGAAATTAGTTTAATCACGCTTTAATAAGCAAATTGTCGTAAAACAAATGAACATTTGTTCGCTAGCTAGTCGAAAAATGTAACTTTTCTCTTCCGTTTTCAGTTTGTCGGTGAAAAATAATCAAGGAAAAGGTAAAGAAAACAATAAACAACAGCAAGTATCGCCACTTGAACACTACTTCAATGGTAGCGACGAAACGCAGTACGTTCGCCGTTTTTTTTATTTTTCTATTTCGCTTCACTGTTCTTTCTCGTGCTCCGGATGATGAAGTGCTTTCTTTTCTCTTTTTAGACCAACTTTGGAAGAAATAAGATTATGGGGTGAAAGCTTTGACAAATTAATGAGATGTCCGTGTAAGTCAAAATCTTTTCTACTAATTTTTCGTTCTTAGGCTTTCTCCTCGCTTTTCTTAACTTTAATAATTATTTCGAAGCGAACTTCACTTTTCCGCGTTCTTAGTAAGAACTTACGGCTTTTAACTGAATCTCTTCTCGCTAATCTTATCTCCACTCTTTTAAAACACACTTCAATTCTTATCATTTCAAACTAGAATTTCTCTAAAATCTGATTACTTTTTCGAGAATTTCTCTCTCTTCATTCGCGTCGAAAAAATTTTTTTCACTTTGTTGATTTGCGGTGAAGCATGTTTTAAGTAGAGCGAAAAATTCTTTGCTCAACGCGAATGCAATTTTACATGTTAGTCACTAATCGCTGATTAGTTTCATGTGCATACAAAGCCTTCGAGAAAATGTCGAATATTATGTTTGAAAGATCAATTTGTGTGAATATTAATTTTTTCAAATTCTCTGTGTGTCGTGAAGATATTTTTGATATTTTTGGTGAAATTTTAACTCCATTTTTCTCTCATTGCTTTTCTTGCTGAATCGAAACGATTGAAAATAATTTATTTAAGCTTTAATGTTTATCTTTTTCAAAAAATTTTTTTAAAGAATGAAAAATTCATTTATTTAAGCATGCGAAATATTCGCAAACAAAATTTATCAACATGAATAAGCGAAAGTTGTACCGATTAAATTGAATGAGCATTCAGTTTACACACAAAATTTACATTCATTCGAGAATTAAACACGAATTGTCTTGCAGAAGAAATGAGCTGTCGTTTAAGAATTTTTCTTTGTATTCAACAAATTCAATATCGAGCTACACTTTGAGGCTACCGTTTAGAATGTTCACTTTTTCTCGCTCATAATTCACCATTTTTCACAGCTTTTATTCACTATTGATTTAATTCTGACATGAAAAGTGAAAAGCTTGAAAATCACACTTCAATTTTTAAAAAATTTATGAAACGTCGTTCGCTCTCTTTCGCTTTCGATGAAGTTAATAAACAAATACTTTCACGCTATTCTTATCAATTCATTTCATTCTTGGCTATATTTTAGACTGTCACATTTTTTTAGATTGATGATGTCTATCGTTTAACGATTTTCGCTTGCTCCTCTCTCTTTTTGCTCGCTTCTTTTGCCGGCTAGTTTGCTGTTTTGTGAGGCTTTATTCTCGATAAATCAGCATAATGATTAAATTAAATTCATATTATCTGCGAGAGACAGAGAAAGAGAAAGCGAAAGAGCTGCTGCAATAGATGAATGACAAGCAACAATATTATCGAGCTGTGTTATGTTATGTTCGCGTTATTGTTTCTTTTTAAACATGAAAAAATTATCAACTAAAGAAATTGCAAACAAGCAAAAATGTTTCTGACGATTGCGCGCCAAATTATGTGGAGTGAAGAAACAAAATTAAACTTTTAGAACAATTAGGAATTTATAATAAAAAAGAAATTCTTTAATTGTATGAATTTGCTTTTCATTAAACATTTTAAATGTTAATATGCCCTAAACACTCGAAAGATCTGATAATTTATTTATTTTACTTTATTTTATCACTAAGTACCTTGTTTAATCTTCGTTACATCATTTACATCCGCTGAATTTTAAAATTTTTAATGCTTAAGGCGAAACTAAATTTAGCTGCGTGTCTCTTTTTTTTGCAACGTAGCAAACATAAGTTTCGCTAAGCACGCTTTGCAATTTAAAGCGTTTTCGTATATTTGCAGTTTCATGTTATATTATCGATAAAAATTAAAGTAGAAAATGTGAAAAAGATATCATTTCCGATATTTTCATCATCAATTTTTTCAATTCTTTCATTTTTTAAAAGAATTATTCGAGCGTTTATGTCGCCATTAGTCTATTCATCATTTAAGTTTTACAATAAGCGCTTTGTCACAAAGAAGCGAATCGAGAAATTTTTTGCGAGTGCAGATTTAAAACGAATTATAAAATGGGGTAAATATTGCAAGCGCTTGCAACCAACTGCTTTTCAGCATTTAATTTTTTTATGGCTGCTGCTCGTTTGAAAATCTTCTTGCTCAAAGTTTTTACGAAGAAATGAATACTTTATTGGATCATTTAATTTTGAGAAATTAAAAAACAGCATCAGCATTTGAACTTTTCAAATTTTTCAAAGAACTCATCTAAAAATTTAATAAGTTTTAAAATGTTTTCTTTGCTTTTTCTTTTCGAAAGAAAAAAGTTTTTTCCTTGATATTAAAAAACTTAAATTAAATTAAACAAATCTTCGCTGAATTTTGCACAAATTTCACAAAAGCTTTTGAAATTAGGTGAATATTTCGTAAATCTCATGGATATCAAACTTTTGCTTTAAACAAATTTAAATCAAATTTGTAAATCAATTGTAAACGATGAAACATCAGCAATGTTATTTAATAAATTAATTTGCTTATTCCAACGAATGTTGCAATTCTACAGCTCTTAACAGAATGTTTTGCTGTGAATATACAATTTTTATATGGACAAGACAGCAAAAAATTATAACAGCGGCTGTACTTGTATAGGTGAAGAATGATTTTTTGAAATCAGATTAAGATTTCTATAATGATGTTAGAAGTTCCGCATCAATAGCAAAGTTTTAAGCTTGATTTGACCTGAAATATAAGACTTAGTATAAAGGGTATTGGAATAAAAAAGATATAAAGCATCTATCAAAATAAATTGGCTTATATATTCATATTTGATATGCATCTAGTATATCTATTTATATATTAATACTTATGTAATGTACTACCGGGGACAAAAATTTTCTTACAGCGAAAAGTATTTTTTACTGAAAATCATAAAACATCACACATGAGATGTCTAATTTTGATTTTTTTTCACAAAAAAATTTTTTTGCAAAACAACGTTTAAATTTGCTAATTTTGATTAAGGCCGCAGTTCTCCGATATGGCAAAAATTAAAATTATCAAATCATATGTGAAAAATGAATAAATACGCGTACACTCAATGACAAAATGTTTCCATACAAAACGAGCAAATTTAATGAGAATAATCGCAAAACACTCTGTCATTGACTGTAGTGTCGATTGTTTCAGTCTTGACTGAGAAAACGGTTAAAAAGCAAGCAAACAGAGGAAACAATCAAATGAAAAATGCAAATGGTCGAAAAGAGTGACCTCAAAACATCAAAACAAATAATAAAAATGTTGTTAGAGGGTTTCCTTCTTTGTCTTGTTTACAAATTTTTTGCATTTTTGAACTAAAACATTAGCTTTCAAATAAATTGAAGTAATGCGCATTTTATGTTAAGTTTTTGATATGCTGTAAAATATGCTTTTCGCCGTGAAAATCTTTTTGTCCTCGATAGTACTTATTCCATAATATTCGTCATAGAAAAAGAATCAAATGCATCGATATTCAAATCTCATTATTCCAAATGATATTTTCTAAATGGTATTAAATAGTTCTCATGAGTGATGATTTAAGTGCTGCTTTTTTGCATTAGTATCTTCTTGTGTTTCTCAGGCTTTTTAAATGAATGTCCAACAATTTTTCAGTAACATCAAGTAAAATGGTTTATCCACTTTACAAAATTAAATCTAATCTCTTGAAAAATTATTTTTTCATCATTTCAGAGAATAGAAATTTTTATCCGACAAATACGTTAAGCCACTTAATAAAATAATTGAATTGCCGAATGCTAATTCATCAAAGAGGCAACATTTGAATCAGTCTTTGTTCGCTTATTGTTTAAGAGAAAATCATTAAAAAATAAATTTAATCAAATTAGAAAAACAAAAAAGACTGAAGAAACTGAAAGTTTTGTAACTTAATGTAGCGCTCGTATATTTGTGAGTTTTCAATTGTTTTTTGGCTGAAATGCTTAGAAAAGTGCATTCAATCAAAATTAACGCAATAAAGCTCGTTTAGCTCAGCGCGCTTACTTTTAATACGTTCACAATCGATAATCTTAATTATCGAGGTTTTTGCTTCTGTCATCGAAATCGGCGAAAATTGCCTTTTTTATGTTTTCTTTTCGATTATTTCGTTTCTACTGTTTTCGTTTGGTTTTTTATTTTATTTTATCGAATTAAAAGAAGGAACAAATCGACGAGAGTAGTGATGAAACTTTCTGAACATCAGCAAATGAGATTTTTCTGTTAAATGATATCTCACTTCGCTATCGTCGAGAATCGCGCGCTCTTTTCATTTTATCGCTTACTTTCAATGGATATGTTATTAAATTACAAATTACAAAAGAAAAACAAACTTTTCTTTGATGCTTTGAATTTAATTTTTATTAATTAGAGAAGATAAAATAATCTTAATATCGTCTGATTAATGTGAATTTAAATTTGTAAAGAATTTGTCATGATAAAAAGAGGCAAATGGTCAGATAGCTTAGAGTAGCGTATCGAATGCTTGTACTCATTTTACTCATTTGGTCAGATTATTTTTAATGCTATGTGATAAAACAAGTAATTACATAATAATGCGTAATAATACAAGCTTAAAAAGGGAATAAATTGAATTTGCACAAGTATTATCAGAATATCTCGAGCTAATGCACATAGCAGTGGCCACTTCAAAATGAATTCGTTCATAAATTCAACCTACACTCAAAATGATTGTTCGAATTTTCATAAAAAGTTACTTTTTCTCGAAAAGTAATCGAAAAAATAATTATGTTCACAAATGATTACATTCATATATATAGAAACCATTGTGTGTAGTGAAAGTTTTTTTTTCAGCATTTAACCAAAAAATGTTTTTAATTTTGGCTTAGAATTTTGACTTTTTCCATTCAGATTTTATTTTAAATATTTTAAGTGCGAAAATTGGTCAAAGTGAAAATACCGGAGCCCTCGCAGAACCTTATAAGAGGTTTTTTGACTCGTAGAGTTTATTTTTGAAAGTTTTAGATATCGGAAATGTACGTTCTCGAGATGTAGGCCAATGTTCTTAAATTTCAAAAATGAATTTTTTCACCTGATCTGGTCTAAATACTATTTTCAATGTTCAAATGTACCTATTTAGATGTATTTTGACCGTAGAATCCATTCACGGAGTTTCAAGGGTGAAAAATGAACCGTTCTTAAGACCTATGCCAAAGTTCTAAAAATTCAAATTGTTGAATTTTTGCCTATTTTCGGATAAAAATGGTCTCAATTGATATTCATCCGGTTTGTTTTGTATGAAAGTAATATTCAACTATTGTCTTATGAAAGATGTCTTACCCGCTATCTCCACTTCGATCTGAAAATGTGTTTGGGAATACTTTGAGCCTAAATCATCACATTGCTTCTCAGATAATAATAATCTTACGAGGAAACTTCTTCTCTATTGCCGATCCAGATTTCAATAAAACTTAATATAAAGATAGAATATGGTCTATGCACTAAGGATTACCCCTATCACAATTGCAAATTTTGCTTGTGAAGCATGAAGCATTTGCGTGCAAACTTGATATTAAGTCGATGTAATGAAATGTTTTTTCGGTTGCGAACCGATTTTTTTCGATTTGTTCTAAGTGATTAATAATGTTCTAAATCGCTCTATATGTTGATATTATTTTCTTTTCTACTGTCATTTATGTTAAACATCTCAAAAGCAATTTTTCACTTCTTTTAAGCAGCATTATCAGACATCTATCATAAGATAGCAGTTGAATAGTGCTTTAGTTTAAAATAAAACATAAAAATTTGTTAAGATTTTTGGCTCGTTATAGAAAAAACAGACAAAAATTTTCGCCACAGACTTAACGTTAAATTTCGCACACAAAAACTTGCTTCGAGTGAAAAATTTGCACTCACCCATTATAGCAGACGGCAAAAAATTTCCCACCTTGTCAATGGTGATTGGTTTTCTTGAGGGGGCGCAAGCTATGAAAACAAATTTCGTTCCCTTAACCTGAGTAATTATTTTACCGTCTGCTGTATGGGGGCAACTTGATTTATCTCAGTTGGGCAATAGCTTTTATAAAAAATGTTTGCTGATTTTTAACTTTCATCTTATAACAATCAACAAAAATTGAGCGAGAAAGCTGCATCCAAAAGGACCCAAGTTGTAACATTTAATTATTTTTGTAAATATCGACAAATGAAAAATTATTGATTTTCTAATTTGTTAGCCAGTCAAAAGGTAATCAAGACAATAGAATGCTTATTAATTTAATTAACTTGGAAGTTTTGAACATGTCCGCAGTTTCTCATTTAAATTTGAATGTTTTCGCAATTTTTACCGTTTTTCAATTTTAAACCTAATTGTTTGGTTTATTTTAAAAATTGCAATATCCTCCACCTTCTTTATCACCAGAATTTAGTTTTTTGGCAATTTAACAGGTATATCAAAGTTAAAATTCAATTTTTCTTATTTTTTGTGCTTTGAATAATTCTCTTCAAAGAAAGACGACTAATGATTATAAATAATTTCAATAATTATTAATCATTAATTGAATAAATTTATTATAAAAGGGTTCATTTAACAATAAAACACACATAAGATACACCCTTTTATAATAAATTTACTCAATTATTATCATTTAATAATATAATAATGATTTAAAAAATTATGATTAAAATTATTTAAACTTTAAAGTTTCTAAAATTCAAATTTAACAATGACAATATGATCTCGTTTTTTTGAAAGACGCATTTTATTGTTGAGTTTAAGAAACAAAAAATTTCGAAATTTTAAATTCGTTCGAGAATTTTTAAAACGCTCCATCTTGAATATTTTTTTAATTCATTCAAAGAATGTTTTTAAATAGATAAATTCTGCAAAAGATTTCAATTCATTTCTAAAATATAAGAGAAAAAAGTTTTAGACTGGGCGGGCAAAAGTTTTGAATAAAACTAAATAAATTGTTGCGCTCGTGAATGGCTGCAACGAATTTTTTCTTTAATGGAATTTTCATAATTTCTTTGAAATTTAAACTACATCAGCATCAAAATTTATCTTATCAACATAAGCGCTTTTATTCATCATCTCAGGAATAAATTCTGTTAAAAAGTTTTCAAATTTGTTCGCTTCATTCACGAAAATTGCTTTTTACTTTATTGGTATGTGGAAAATTGTTTTGCCTGGGAATTTGGTTCTGATGAAACGAAAATCGAAATGTGTGAAATCGTTCAAATGAGCTGATGTGGTGACATAAATTAAATAAATTGTTCTAATTATAAAATACGGGCAGTTATGCCTTAAAGTAAATAAAGATGTTATGTTATGTTATGTTAAAAGATTTAGGATAAAGTGAAAAAGAAAATATTTTGAGCCAGAGAAAATTTAATTTTTCAAAAACACAAACAAACATTTCTTTCTCATTTATTTGTCGCCATTCTTTACCATTTAAAGTTTTCGATTTGATTTTTGCGCAAGTTCAATTGCTACAACCTTTAGTCTTTTCGAAAATCAATTTGCTTTTTATAACTAAATTCAGATTCTCGGATCAGATTTTTTCAAACACTTAAAAAGTACAAACATTGCTATGTTAAAACGCTAGTGTTTAAATTTCTAGAATTTTCTAAAATTTCTCTTCTAGTCGCTAGAATTGAATTCAAAGAGAATTGCTTTAAAAGCTTAAAATTTTAATAAAATTATCGAATCCTCTTCTTTATTATTTCGTTACTATGGCACATTTCTTTAATTCATAATTCTGTTCTAATCGAAATGCTTTTTTTTTGCCGAAATGACATGCATAACTCGAGAGGCTTTTACACGAATATTAAGCAAAGATACACGAAACTCTTCAATAAGATCAAAACGTTACGATACAACGAGACAAGATAATAAGATACTCAAAGCGCTTCACCTTTCAATTTCGTAAAACAACGATATCGATGCCACCGTTCCATTAAAAGAATGGAAATAATTGATCGCTACATTTCTAATTTAAGAAGTAATTAAAGAACGTGTGTATCTGTTTTCGTTTTTTTGTATGCCTCGTGAAATTTTTTTTTGCTGCATTTGTAGCTCCGAGGAAAACTTGAGAATTCAGTTGTCATTGTGAATAGGCTTTCAATTACTACGATGTTCGAGCGCTGCTCACCAGATCCTCAACTAATAATAGTGAACAAACATTCTTGTGTTCATTGAACGAATCATATCCTGGTTTCATGTGCTATTAACGCAAGCAGAAAGCTTTATTGACGCGCCAATTTTTGTTATATAGCTTCAGAAAATGCCAAACTGAAACATGGCAAAACTTTTATCGCAAAATACGAGCAAATAATTACTCTTACGCCGTTCATTCAATTTTAAGCGATTGTCATTTTTTATTTACATTTTGAGAGATAAATAATTACAGCTTCAAATAAACAAAATGTAAGCTTCTGAACACTCGCTAATGAATTTGTTTTTTCTTTACGAGGAATTTTTCAATATTTAGCATAAAATTTCAACTATACAGGGTGTGTGAATTAAAACGCACCACATGTTTTATTGAATAACTTAAGAATTTGAAATCATACAATGTTTATCTTACACTTAATTTATAGTCTGATTTTCGCAACACATTTTGACACCGGATTCATCGAAATCACCGTTATAATTCTCAATTCACCGCATTACCCGTGAGAG